>PITA01006539.1:6181-99274 GCA_004023965.1 Spilogale gracilis
ATGTTTGTTCATTCATTCATTTATATTCATTCATTATCCCTCTCTCCCACCCCCCCAAACATTTATTAAGCTCCTACTACAACATAAACACTAAAGGAAAAATAAATAAGACACAGTACCTGCTATAAGGGAACCTAAGTCTAAAAGGGGAGTCAGACTTGTAAACAAACACTTGCAGTAAATCTGACAGATATTTTTAGAGCTCTAGGGCTTTGTGGGTGACAGAGAGGTCAGCACCAAGAAAGGAGAGAGCAACTGATTCTCCAGTCAGTGTCCAAAGTAAAGTGGCCGCTATTCCCAGGCTAGCGAGATTTATTCCCTGCCATCTGCTGCTAAAGAAGTAAAAGAGAGAGCTTTCATGTTCAGACCTGTGCATGCAGAGCCTTCTCCCTGGACTGCTTTCCCCTTCCTTTGTCCATCGGCCGAAATTCTGCTTGATCTTACCTTAGATTGTGTGCGTGTTTTCTATTTTGTTTAATTTAAATTCAATTAATTAGCATATGACGTATTACTAGTTTCAAAGGTAGAGGCCAGTGATTCATCGGTCTTATAGGATACCCAGTGCTCATTCCATCACGTGCCCTCCTTAACGCCCATCACACAGTTGCCCCCTCCCCTCACCCCACCCCCTCCAGCAACCCTCAGTTTGTTTTCTATGATTAAGAGTCTCTTATGGTTTGTCTCCCTCTCTGGTTTTGTCTTGTTTTATTTTTTCCTCTTTCCCTATGATTTTTTGTCTTGTTTCTTAAATTGCACACATGAGTGAGATCATATAATTGTCTTTCTCTAATTGACTAACTTCGCTTAGCATAATACCCTCTAGTTCTATGCATGTCATTGCAAATGGCAAGGTATCATTTTTTGAATGGTTGAGCAATAGTTTATTGTTTATATATCCCACATCTTGTGTTGATGCACATCTGGGCTCTTTCCGGAGTTTGGCTATTGTGGACATTGCTGCTATAAACATTGGGGTGCATATGCCCCTTTGGATCACTACATTTGTATCTTTGGGGTAAATACCAAGTAGTGTGATTTCTGGGTCATAGGGCAGCTCTATTTTCAACTTTTTGAGGAACCTCCATATTGTTTTCCAGAGTGGCTGCACCAACTTGCATTTCCACCAACAGTGTAGGAAGTTTTTTCCTCCACATCCTTGCCAACACCTGTTGTTTCCTGACTGGTTAATTTCAGCCATTCTGACTGGTGTGAGGTGGTATCTCACTGTGGTTTTGATTTGTGTTTCCCTGATGCTGAGTGACGTTAAGCATTTTTTCATGGGTCTGTTGGCCATTTGGATGTATTCTTTGCAGAAATGTCTGTTCATGTCTTCTGCCCATTTCTTGATTGGATTATTTGTTCTTTTGGTGTTGAGCTTGATAAGTTCTTTATAGATTTTGAATACTAGCCCTTTATCTGATATGTCATTTGCAAATATCTTCCCCCATTCTATAAGTTGTCTTTTGGTTTTGTTGACTGTTTCCTTTGCTGTGTAAAGCTTTTTATCTTGATGAAGTCCCGGTAGTTCATTTTGCCTTGGTTTCACTTTCCTTTGGAGACGAGTCTAGCAAGAAGTTGCTGTGGCCGAGGTCAAAAAAGTTGCTGCCCAAGTTCTCCTCTAGGATTTTGATGGGTTCCTGTCACACAGCTCAGTCTTCCACCCACTTTGAGTCTATTTTTGTGCATGGTGTAGGGAAATGGTCTGGTTGCATTCTTCTACATATGGCTGTCCATTTTTCCAACACCGTTTGTTGAAGAGACTTTTTTCCATTGAATATTCTTTCCTGCTTTGTCAAAGATGAGTTGACCATAGAGATGAGGGTCCATTTCTGGACTCTCTATTCTGTTCCATTGATCTGTGTATCTGTTTTGTGCTAATACCATACTGTCTTGATGATTGCAGCTTTGTAATACAGCTAGAAGTAGGGGATTTGGTTTTCTTTTTCAACATTCCTTTGGCTATTCGGGTCTTTTCTGTACCAAATGGATTATTTGCTCCGGCTTTGTGAAAAAATGTTGATGGTATTTTGATGGGGATTGTATTGAATGCATAGATTGCTCTGGGTAGCATAAACGTTTTAGCAGTATTTGTTCTTCCAACCCACGAGCGTGGAACATTTTTCCTTTTCTTTGTGTATTCCTCAATTTCTTCATGAGTGTTCTTTGGTTTTCTGAGTACAGAGCCTTTGCCTCTTTGGTTAGGTTTATTCCTAAGTATCTTATGGTTTGGGGTGCAATTGTAAATGGAATCAATTTCCTGATTTCTCTTTCTTCTGCTTCATTGTTTGTGTATAGAGATACAATTGATTTCTGTGCCTTCATTTTATATCCTGCCATTTTGCTGAATTCCTGTATGAGTTCTACCAATTTGGGGGTGGACTCTTTTGGGTTTTCCAAATAGAGTATCACGTCACCTGAAAAGAGTAGAAGTTTGACTTCTTCTTTGCTGATTTGGATGCTTTTTATTTCTTTTTGTTGCCTGATTGCTGAGGCTAGGACATCTAGTACTATGCAAAACAGCAGTGGTGATAATGGACATCCCTGTCATGTTTCTGACCTTTACGGAAAAGCTCTCAGTTTTTCCCTCTGAAAATGATATTCTCTGTGGGCTTTTCGTAGATGCCATTTATGACATTGAGGTATATTCCCTCTGTCCCTACACTGTGAAGAGTTGTGATTAAGTAAGAATGCTGTACTTTGTAAAATGCTTTTTTTCTACACCTACTGAGAGGATCATATGGTTCTTGTCCTCCTTTTTTTACTGTATTATATCACATTGATTTGCAGATGTTGAACCACGCTTACAGCCCAGGAATAAATCCCCCTTGGTGGTTGTGAATAATCCTTTTAATGTACTATTGGATCCCATTGGCTAGTATCTTGGTGATAATTTTGGCATCCATATTCATTAGGGATATTGGTCTATAATTCTCCTTTTTGGTGGGTTCTTTGTCTGGTTTTGGGATCAAGGTTTGGTTTTGGCCTCATAGAAAGTTTGGAAGTTTTCCTTCCATTTCTATGTTTTGAAACAGCTTCAGAGAAGGTATTAATTCTTCTTTAAATGTTTGGTAGAATTCTCCTGGGAAGCCATCTGGCCCTGGACTCTTGTTTGTTGGGAGATTTTTGATGACTGCTTCAATTTCCTTGCTGGCTATGGGTCTGTTCAGGTTTTCTATTTCTTCCTGTTTCTTTTCTTTCTTTCTTTCTTTCTTTCTTTCTTTCTTTCTTTCTTTCTTTCTTTCTTCTTTCTTTCTTTCTTTCTTTTTTTAAGATTTTCTTTATTTGACAGAGAGAAACACAGCTAGAGAGGGAACACAAGCAGGGGGAGTGAGAGAGGGAGAAGCAGGCTTCCTGCCGAGCAGGGAGCCCGATGTGGGACTCGATCCCGGGTCTCCGGGATCATGACCTGAGCCGAAGGCAGTCGCTTAACCAACTGAGCCACCCAGGCGCCCCCTATTTCTTCCTGTTTCTGTTTTGGTAGTTTATAAGTTTCCAGGAATGAATCTATTTCTTCCAGATTGCCTGATCTTAGCTTAGATTTAACCACCTTTGCAAAACCTTCCCATCCACCATATTTGTGCTTAACTACAAGCAATTAGCCTCCTTCTCTACCCCCAACTCCTGCTCTGTTTGTATCTATTTCTCTACGAGACTTCATGTCTGTACATCCTTGCCCCCGACCTAGCCTACCATTCCCTGGCCCATACCCTTCCACTTGGATTGCAGGAAAAACAACCTTCCTTATATCTTCAGTTCTTTCTAGAACATTCTCTCCAGCTCCATCTATTAACATCTATAACCCTCACCCTGAGTTGATTTCTTGTTACCCACTCTGACACCTCTTTTCACACTCCTCTGCCCTCCGAGTTAGGACACAGGTAAGCATCCTTTCATTCCTTTTATTTTAGAACTGCAGTCTCCCATCCTCCTATTTAAACAAACAAATAACTTCCAAGTCTGTTTCCTTTCTCTAAGAGTTGTGCTATTCAGAGACACTGACCTTTTCTCCTTTTCATCACTGCCACTTAATCACCTTTCATTCTTTGAGGACTTTGGCACCAGCTTATAGATTTTCTCTACCCTTGTCCTACCATCATCTTGGATGATTTCAGCGTCAGTAGGGCTGGCTCCTCCAACACCCTGGACTCTCCCAACCGGGAAATGTTTCCTTTGCATTCCCCTGAAGCTGCTTCCAGTGTCACACCCTGGACATTGAGTGAAATTCCTCTACATGAATCACAGAAATCCTGGAATCATAGAAATCGGTGATTCTAACAACATGCTGTGACCTGAGACATTGTGTGATTGGCCAACTCTCTGTGCTCCCTACAGTCTCCCATTTCCTGAGTGATCCACGTTACCCATCCACCTAGCAATCCTAGTCATTGCCCCTGGTCACCAACTTAATCCAGTCCAGCTTGGAGTCCATGGTCCACCATTACCACTCCTCCTGGAAGTACCCCAGATTTTCTGTGCCTTTATCTTTCACTACACTCTTGAGGGAAATCACAACCCTGAATAAAGCCAGCACTCACCTTCTCTATGCCAGGCAGAAGGTGAACAACTATATTTATGATCACCAGTAACAACAGAGAACTTCTTGGGGCTCTGAAATCTCATGTTTCTCTGATCACCATATTCTCACACTTTCCATAACCTCTCTTTCAAAAACTTCTCCACTCTGACATCACCAAGCCTCCGTCCCCACGGATGATTGCTGCATGGGGCGTGGAGGCACACAGCAACTCCACATGTCAGTGCTTCCTTTTGTCCTGTTATAGCAGCTGAGGGGACCTCCTCTCACCTCTCCACCTGGGTTCTGTCTCCTGTTCTCGGCCTTCTTGAGGAATTTCCCCCCATCAGCATTTCATCATGCTCGAGCATCTCTGTCAAAGTTTTGGAGAGTTGTTTGTGTTTGCTGTTTGTTTCCTCACCTCCTGCTCTCTTGTCCAGCACTCCAGTCTTCCTGGAGCTTACCTTCACTGACTTACAGAGGACCTCCTCTTTGCTGAATGCAGTGTATGGTTTTCAGTCTTCATGTTACTTGATGTTTCAGAGAAATTCAGCATTGCTGACCACTCCATCCTCCGTTCCTTCTTTCCTGCCTTCCTTCCTGAAATGTTCTTCCTTGGCCATCTTGTGACAACCCAACTTCTGGTTCCTCTTCTACCTCTCAGCTGTCCTTGCTCAGCTTCTTCCACCAGCTTTTCCTCCTTAATCCAGCCTTTGAATGCTGGATTTTCTCCAGGCTCAGACCTAGGCTCTTTCCCCACTCTAAAGTCTCTCCGTGGAGTCTCAGTTACCACCTGTTAGCTAACAGTTTTCATATTCATTCTCTAGTCCTCTCTCTATGACCCAGACCTATAGATGTCCAGCTGCCTACTTGACATCTCCAGGTGGCTGTCTCACAGGCTATCAGACTCAATGTGAATCAAGTACAATTTGAGATGTGCTCCTCTCCTTCCACTCCCTGCCCCAAATACTCTGGTCCTCACTGTTTGGTGTCCCACCTCAGTGATGCCACCACAGTCATCCATCTGGTTATGTTGACAGTGATGCCTGACCTCTCCCTCCCCCTCAACCCCAAATCTGGTCTGTCACCAGCTCCTGGTGCATCTTATCTCCTCTGCACATCTCTTATCCTTCCAGTTCTCTCCATCTGCACCCACCATTCTAGTCCAAGCTGCTGTTACCTTTTACCTGGACTATTGCAGGAATCTCCCAAGTTATTATAAGCATATTCTTAGTCCCTCCAAAAATTCTCCTCACTGTAACTGAAGCAATCATTTGCAAAAACAAACAAACTAAAAACTACGAAGTTAATTATAACTCTTCTGTTTCAAACCTTTCTGTGTTTTCCCACTGCCCAGAGGCTGAAAACCACCCAAGTCCTTAGCAAAGTCACCCACTTGCTCCATCGTCTTGGTCCTGCGTGTGCTCTTTCCCCTTTCCAAGCCTTTGAACACGCTGTTCCTTCTCTCTCTCTTTTTTTTTTTAATTTTATTTATTCCTTTGACAGTGAGAGGGATCACAAGTAGGCAGAGAGGCAGGCAGAGAGAGAGGAGGAAGCAGGCTCCCTGCCGAGCAGAGAGCCCGATGCGGGCCTCGATCCCAGGACCCTGAGACCATGACCTGAGCCGCAGACAGAGGCTTTAACCCACTGAGCCACCCAGGCGTCCTGTTCCTTCTCTACTTAGAGTGTTTCTCTGCTCAACTCTGCCTTGGCACTTAGCCTAATTAACTCTTTATTTAGCTTTCATATCTCATCTCGAATGTTGCTTTCTTAGGGAAGGGTTTCCTAATCACCTTCCTCCCAAAGGAAGCTACATCAAGGCTCCCAGTTCCTCCCATGCTTAAATAGCATCCTCTCCATCTGCCCTATAGTATTTCTTATCATAAAAGGATTCCTTGGGTAATCATCTATTTAGTAAGTGTCTTCCCTGTTGGCATGAGAACTTCTCTTTTTCTCAGCTGTATCCCCAGCCTAGCACACTGCCTTGTGCAGATTAAATTCTCAAAAGATCTTTGTCGAATGTCATCGCCTTGTTTTTAAACTTCTTTGAATGACAAATCACTGTGTCTGTATCTTCTGTGTTAATTTTCCCTACTGGAACATGAGATTCGGGCTTTTTCATCTCTCTCTAAACCTGTAGCTAGAATTGTACACATCACATAGTATGTGCTAGTTGAATGAATGAATGAATGAATGAATGAATGATGAGTAGGTTGAGAAGGATGGGCAGATGGTGGACATCTCAACAGAGAAAACAGTGAGAAAGGCTTTCCTTTTTTTTTATTACACTATTTTATTTTTTTCAGTGTTCCAAGATTCATTGTTTATGCCCCATACCCAGTGTACCATGCTTAATACGTGCCCTCAATACCCACCATCAGGCTCACCCATCCCCCCACCCCCTCCCTTCCAAGACCCTCAGTTTGTTTCTTAGTCCAAAGTCTCTCCATGTTTCATCTCCCTCCCTGATTTACCCCAATTCACATGAGAAAAGCTTTCTAAGGTCCTTATCTCATGCCTTAGATTATGTGGTTTGTATTAACTTTTAGCCATAAAAATACTTCAAAGATTTGTTCCCTATGAAAAGCCAGCCTTTGATCCTGGTTTCTCACCAAGGCTTAATTGTCCCAAAAGCCCAGATACTTAACTTGAAGTTTCTGTTCTTTTTCTTCTTCTTCTTCTTTTTTTTCCCCAATGGGAAAATAACAGAGAAATCCCTTTGTCCCAGACTTAGTAGACACAGCTTGGCTTCTCCAGAGGCATGCAGCTGATGTTCTCTCTCTGTTATAAACCTGCCCAGTGCCAAGACACTCATTAGGATTTTCCACTAGGGACAAAGAGAGACCTTGCTACAACAGTGTACGATGATTAGTGCTATCGTTGTGCTTTGGCACTATGCACTGTTCATGTTTTAAGGCAATAACATTAATAGAGAATTATATTAAATAGTAGTATTTTCCCTCCTTGTCATTGCTGTTCATTTAAAAAGATAGATCTTTGCTAATAAGTCAGCATCCCTCCAACCCTCCTCCTTAAGAAATTGTCCTAAATGAATCTCTGTTGAGAAAAGTCCCCAGGACCACGCACTCACCTTTCTTCCTGAATCTGTGTGTCGTGGATTAAAATTTGTGCAAAACTTGTATCTTCTCTTCTGGTGCAGTTTCTCATGATCCTAGAGGTGCAGGGAAAACCCCTGACTTTGCTAAAATCAGCATTTACGGGTGGAGATGAGTTTGGTTTGGCCCATGTTGGGTTTGACAGGCTTCTGAGACAAAGAGGTAAGGCTGCTCGGATGGCTGTATGCGTCTGGAGTTTAGATGATTCTGGGGACTGCAAAGCCTTACCTTTGCCTGCCACCAGCTGACCACCCAGGCTGCTGTATTGAATGTATCAGTTGTTGGCATTGAGTTAGTGAGCCCTTACTAAGCGCCAGACAACCTGCTGCACATGTTGTGGAATAGGTACTGTTGCCATCTGTTTTACAGAGGAGGAACCTGAAACCTGAGACATTAGGTAAGGTCTCACAGGGGTGCAGATGGTGGACATCTCAACAGAGAAAACAGTGGGATTTTTTCCCCGCTCACAGGGGTCAGAGCTGGGATTCGAACCAGCAGTCTGGTAATCACTCTCCTGTTCTACAGTGTTCTCAAATGTTGAAGCCCCACTTGCAATTAGAAGTGCGCTTTGTGTGGGGCATAAACAATGAATCTTGGAACACTGGAAAAATAAAATATTTTAAAAAAAAAAGAAGTGCACTTTGTATCACAAGCCCCCACAGATGCACATTACACACGTGTGCACGCACACTCACACAGGCAACTATGTGAACAGTGAGCAAAACAGCACTTACCCTGAGGCGCCTGCTGGCTCGGTTGGTTAAGCAGCTGCCTTGGGCTCAGGTCATGATCCCAGGGTCCTGGGATCGAGCTCCGCATAAGGCCCTCTGCTCAATGGAGCGCTTGCTTCTCCCTCTGCCCGCTGCTCTACTTGTGCTCTCTTTGTCAAATAAATGAATAAAACCTTAAAAACAAAACAAAACAGTACTTGCCCTTACTACTAATAATAATGCAACCTGATATTTTCCACTCAAGTCTTTATCTTTATTTTTTTTAAGTAGGCTCCATGTCCAGTGTGGAGCCCAACACAGAGCTTGAACTCATGACCCTGAGATCATGACCTGAGCTGAGCTCGAGAATCCCTTAACTGACTGAGCCACCCAGGCGCCCCTATTGTCTTTTTAAAATGGTGGATACTTCCTACTAAATTGAGTTTACAGCCACAGTTTGACTACATTGGTCTATTTTGTTTTCCTGGGGAGCATAATTCATTTCCCAGGCCTGCTCATTCCCCCCACCTTGGAGGAGAGTGTTGCTTCATGCATCCCACCTTTCTCCCTTGAGAAGGTATTCAAGGTAAAAGGCTGGGACATAGTGGGTTGAGACCAGCCAGGAAACACTCACTTCACTGTGTAGATAATCAAACTTCATCTTTAATGGGGCTGATAAAGGTTAGTGCAGAATGTGCAAAACCACAGCACAAAATAGCGGTCGCTAGTACGAACTTCAGTGGCTCCCGGGCCTTGGGGTCTAGTCCAGCTCTACGGCTTCTTAACTGCATCCCATTGGGCAGATGAGTGACCTCCTAGGGTATTGTGGGAGGAAAAAGTGGAAATGGTGCTTTGGTTCATTCAACACCTACCACGATCCTGTCCCTTAGTAGGCACTGAGGAAATAGTATTAATATCTTTATTCATTTAGATTATAATATGTACACTAACTTACAAACTGAATATTCCAGACTATTCCATAATGACCCAGTCAGTCATTCAATGATGTATGGAGTTAGCTAGCTCTTAGTAGCTCATTTAAACGAGACTTTAAATATTGATTTCACTTAACACAGGACGTAGGTCTTAGAAGAGGCTGACAGCTCAGGGTCACTCAGTATGGCCTTGGGCACAGAGTTGTTTATTTCGAGCGATCAGCAGGTGTTGTTCGGAGTGGACTGTGTCACTCGAGACCAGCTGTGCTGTCCAGAAGCCATCGGTGGGAAAGAGCTAGTTGATTATGCATGTTGTCCCCAAACATGCAGATCCCAGAGCTAATAATGTTTATGAAGCGAGAAGTTTTTTAGAAGACTTTCAAGTTCATTAGGTGCCAAAATGAGATTCTATCTCACGGGAGAACAAAGCACCAGTTCAGGGCTGATTACAGAAGCGAAGCGCTATGAGACAAACAGAAACAATCCATGTGAGCTTCAGGTTCTACATTTCCTTTCCCTCTCTTGTAATACAAATCTGATTTATATTGAGCTTTTTACTTTCAGTCCTATCCTTTTGAGCGTCTCTCATTAATTTTAGAATTGCATCAAGTCCTCATTGCTAGTTAAAATTTATCAGGCACTTACTCTTAAATTCCAGGATTTACCCTGGAATTTGGGTGCCCCAAATGTGAGTACCAGGGAAGATGAATATAGTGGATTGAGGAGAGAGGTGAGAGTGGGAAGAATACACAGGAGGGGAAATCCCAAGGACACTCTAGGCTGCTGTGCCTCTCAGGAGCACGACATTCATGCAGCCTTGCTTTCTTTGCCACACTCAGCATCTAGAAAGGACCCAGTCACAGCTCTGTTGATTGAGTGCCTCAGATGTGCTGGCCATTGGCTGGGCACACCATGCAGGGGGTTTCAGTTGGTTCTCACAGCAATCTTGTGAAATAGGTATTACTGTCTTCATTCCACAAATGAGGAACTAAGGATCAGAGAGGTTAAGAAAGTTGTCTGGGATCAAACAGCTAGTGGGTGCAGAGCCACAGTGTGAGTCTAGGCTAGTGACCTCGAAGCCCGATCTCCTTCCTCCTCTGTGGCCTCTCATGAGCAAATCTGTACTTGAACTTCAGCAAAAATACTGCTAGTGCTATTTTGCTGAGCACCCCAGCCTGCCCGACACTAAACTTGTCTGCATAATTCCAAATTAATTCCAAAATACAAAGGGTGTAAAGGACACTGCTTTGAGCGAAAAGATCACTAGCCTGAAATTCTGTGGAAGCAGAGACCATGTATATTTGGTCTCTTGCTGTATATCGGTTGCCTGTTGTGTGGCTAATCCTCAAAATACACTTATTAAATGAGAGGTTACTTAAGAAAAATGAACCAACAATTTAAAATGGAACTCAGAGTTCAAGTCCCGTTTCCACTACTTGCTAGGGCTTTGATTTTAGGCAAATCATTTAATTCTCTTAGCGTCAGTATTACCATACACAAAACGGGCATAACACTTACACAGCCTGCCTTCTAGGGCGGTGGTTCCCAAACTTTACTGTACCTTGGAGCAACCCATGGACCTTTAGAAACTCCTCATCCAGGCTTCTGTCACCCAAATTCTGACTTGATGGAGTAGGATGTGATCTGGGCATTAACAGTTCCCTGGGTGGTTCTAATGGGTAGCAACATTTGGAAACACTGTCAAAGGGATATTCTTTTCCTTTTGGGGGCTTGTCCAAACATAGCAAAGGAAATAAACCTGCTCTGTGAAAGCTAAGAGGCAGTTAAATCGAATCAGTTGTTATAAAGTCAGTCCAGAATGACTCTGGGCCCCAAACCCTTGCTTCCCGATGTCATGACAGAGAAGGAGGCTGGTTACTGTGATCTCCCGTGTGTCCCCAGGTCAAAATATCCACCTGATCAGGAGGCAGAGTTGAGGCAGAGAAGGAGGATTTGGTTGACATCAGGGCTATAACAGGTTAATGGTGACCTGCTGGACAGTTACCCTCTTGGATGACCGTGCTGGCACCCCAGCCCACTCGCCCACACACACCGGGCATCCGTGTACAATGCCTACTCAGAGACCCTCCCAACTGTGTCTGTTTGTTCGATTCTTTCTGGTCATACTTCACTCTCTGACCCAGGCCTCCCAGGCTGGGCCTGTGTTGTGGGAGGAAGGAAGCGGTCCTCCCTTGTCCTCAGCAGCTCCCCTGTCTGTCACCTTCCTCTGTTGCTGCACTATGGAGGGTCAGCTGAGTAAAGAGGGCCATCAAGGTGCCAAAAACAATATTATTTAAATTTTAAATGATAGTCTCTTGGGAAGAAAGGGTCATGAGGCATTCAAACCACCACAGGGAATTTTGCCAAGAGAATGATTCATAAGGCTTTCAGCTATCTACCTCTCTCCCCTTATTGGGTTAGGAAAAAATCCTAAAGTTGCCAAGTATTTCAGGAGTGGGTTCTTCCATTTCTCTTGCATGTTGGTCCTTATCCAACAATTGTGCATGCACCAGTCTTCCGATGGGAAAACAATCGAAATAGTCATTATTCTCACATGCTTTTGAATAGTGTCTATTAGCCACATGCCCTCACCGTGTCACTGACCCATCTGAGCCACAATTTCCTCTTCTATAAATGGGCATAATAACAGCTGCCCAATCCAGGACCAAATGACATGAACCTTCAGAGACCATTTCAGAAAGAATAAAGCAATAAAAAGATGCAAGTCGTGCTAGGCAGAAGGGGGACATGGCTATTATAGTCATAACTCCTGTCTTCAAGGAACTTACTGTCTCAAAGGGAAAAGAGACAAGAAAGAAATACCATCAAGAGCAATTGCTAAATTGTTTATAGAGTCCTGAACCCAGAGGTATTTAAAACTGTAGTTGTCACAGCCTTTATTTTTTTAGCCACTTTTTGAATTTTTTTCTGCCACTTTTTGAATTTAGGGAATCTCAATATCCACATTCTCATTTGGCTCACACAACCACCCAGTGAAGGTGGCAGACTCAGAGAGGTGAAGTAACCTCTCCAGGGTCACACAGCCCAAAAGTAGAGAAACTGAGGGTAGAACCTTTGCCTGCAGCTCCCCTCCCATTCCCCCATAATGGCACCTTCGTGTCCCGGCCCTTATCCCATGGAAGGACAACAGGATTGTATTTCTGGCCAGAACAAGAACTTCTCTGTACATCATAGATGAAATGGTCAGAGGCAGCTCTGAATTCGCAGCCCACAGCACTAGATCCCAGTCCTTTAGCTCAAAACTGGGTTAGGGTTAGTTCTGGGCACTAACGAGCAGTGTATCCTCCACTTTTGGGAATTTACAGTATGTTTCTGGATCTGTAATTTTGCACCTGATCACAGAAGGGGGGGGTGCATTTTCGACTCTATGTCTGCTAAGACTTCCCAATGCATGAGTTTCTAAGATGCCCAAATGTTCTAAGATGCCCAGGAGTGTGCTCAAGGGCCCTCACAAATCCGGGACGGGGGGTGAGAGAACAGCAGTGAGGGAGCAGCAGCCTTCCTAAGCCCACTTCCACTCCGACCTCCAGGAGTCCTGTCACCCAACTCATAAAAGTCCCAAATGGATAGGGTCGTGAAGTACCATGCGTAAGGAAGAGGAAATGCCTTCCGGTCCTCTTGTAGCCTTCACTGTTCAGTGTGGGAGCTGGTGGCGCACAGCTCAGTCCCAGCTGGAGCTCCTCTCAGCTGACTGATGGAGGAAGTGGCTTAGGGCAGAAGCTGTCTGCTTCCAGCCTGGTGTAATGATGGCAGAACAGAGCGCCTTCACTGTTACATATGTGTCTGCGCCCCTTCCCTCCATAATAACGCCGGTCAGAAGAAATATGGCGGCGTGTGTGTCACGTGATCTCCAAGGTGCACTCATTTTTTGCACGCGGGCTAACTGGCCCGGCCTGATACAGGGATCTCTTGGGGGTGGCTGCACTGTTAAGGTCACCGACTCTACTTGGAGCAGCAGAATACTTTCACCCCTACTCAAATAAAAGCCAACTTCATCAGCAGCCTGTTCAGCGTGTGCGCTCTCAGGAGCTGTTGGTCAGCTCAGAGGAGAGTGTGAACTTTGGGAACATATGGACCTGGGCTCTGCTTTTGGTTCTTCCATCGACTCGCTGTGTGACCTTGGGCAATTACCCTTCCGGCCTCGGTTTCTTAGTCCACACGTGGAGATAATATTCGGGATTCTTAACCCAGGGTGGCTGTGAGGATCAGAGATGCCGAGTGTGCAGTGCCTGTCTCGGGGCCTGACCCAGCCCCGTGAGTGCACAACAGACAGTTGCTGTTGTTACTGACAATGGGATTATTGTCCTGCAGGCCTGTGGGGGCCACTTTGAGCTGGCTGCTTCTTACCACCCCAAGTTTACAATCTGGTGCGTTAAGCTTAAGAAATCAAACCAAAAATACGTTTCATGTTCTAAGCTGTATGATACTGATACTGGGGGAGGGGGGAGAGCTGGGTGCTATCAGGGTATCAGGGATGGCCTCCTGGAGGAGGGGGCCCTGACTGTGGAGTGGGAGATGGAGGAGGGAAGCTGTCAGAGCACCGTGGGCAGGGTCCTGGTGTGAGGCAGTGCGTGGCAGCCAGAAAGAGTACGCCTGTCGGGGCATGGGAAGGAGTTTTGTCCAGCCGTGGGTGGACAGTCACCTCGGATGTAGTGACATCACTTCAGCCCCTACTCCTCCAGCCCCTTCGGCCAGACTAGCTCCCGAGCACCTTCAGGGCTTACCTCCAGCACCTGCGAATGGACTCTCCTGGGCCACTGCCCCATGGGCAGAATAGTCAGTTATCAGGAGAACACGTAGCACTCACCATCAAGCACTGCCTCCGTGCCAGCGTCTGTGCTGAGCATTTCACGCACATTGTTTCACCGAATCCCGTGACAGGTGAAGAGATCAGAGTGGTGGCTTGCCCGAGACAGAAGCCCAGAATCTCCATCATGTGTTAACCCGCGTGACTCCTCCGATAGACTCAGGAGGGCAGCGGGCAGCAACTGTTTTCTTTGGGGCTCTCCAGTGTCTAACGTGGTCGTCTTGGCATAGATAGGGACTCATCAGTGCTTGTGGAATGAATGAGAAGAGACTGTCAAGTGCACAGCAGCGCTCTGGATCCAGAGGCACTAGGCAGATCACCTAGTGGGATGCGGAGGCCTCCCCTTGGAAAAGCTAAGTCATAGGGGCCCGGACAGCTTGGATATCTCCACAGCAGGAGGCCGGGCCAGGGGTATAGCCCAAGGCGGCTTGTGGCCTCTGAGTCCTGCCACTGGATGCTGGGGTCTATGCCAAATTCTTCTCTCTGATGTCAGAAAGTCTTGTCCGGGGAACTTGGGCAATGTTGAGCCCATGGGCAGAGTTCAGCAGCTGGGCCAGAGGTGATCGTTCAGAGAAGATGATAAACTAGGAAGAGTCAGTAGTGACAGTTAAAAGATTCACCCTGGTACAGCCTAGGCACTGACCAATCAAAACAGTCCCAGGCCTTTAGTTCTAGAATAGGGTCTGGAGGCCATCCACTCTGCCCGACTCTAACCCCCTGGCCACTGGATCTTGCGGGGGTTGGGGGGAAGCGGTGGTCCAAAAGTTCCCTGAAAGAAGTCAGAACTGGTTGGGAGGGACACGTGGCTAGGGGAGTGGTCAGAGCAGTGGCTCTGTAACAACTGAAGCGTCTCAATTGTTTCCACATCACAACTATGGGTACATACCGGTGTGTGTTGAACACCACAAGGTTCACCCGTGACTAAAAGAGCTGGCCATTTTTCAAAAGCCACTTGTTCTATTTTGTTCTAGCTTTGTTAAAAGTAGATAATATAATGCGTGACTTTTCTTTAACCAGGCACACAGAACCTATAATTTCTCAATGTGTAAGAACGAATAAGGGTCCCATTGCCAACTCCGTGTTGCACAAGCCTGACTTCGATCTCAGGATTCCTGGTATACCATATGGGACTTATGTGACTTTTTGACACAAAGACCAAGAATTCTGAGTATCAATTGCAAAGTTTATTTCTTCTGTAGAGAAATATAAATCCTAATACTTCTCTCCCCCAGGCTAGTCAATCAGCTTGTGCCAATCCTGTCTTGGACTGGTACCGGCTAAGTGCCTGCATTTCTGCTTTACAAACTTGTAAATCTGAAGTTGCCTTAACATTAGCTTCAGGATGAAGCTTCTAGAAGTATTTTTTTTAATCCCTGAAATTACCAGTTGCTTAACAGTCATCATTTTTTCCTCAAATACAAAAGAAGTTGGTGGCCATCAGCCAAGAGAAACACTTAGGCTTATAGAGAGAAGCAGGCTGTTATTAAAAGCCATAGTGGCCATTAACGAAAATGATGTCATCATTCAGGGCCTGGGCCTCCCTGGGATCCCCAGGGCCAGGAAGAGAGGAGTCATAGTCTTTACCAAGCTGGTGAACAGTCGCGTGCCTAATGCTGTTTGGTGAAAGTGCTCAGTCTCCAGGGTGGGGGCGGGGGGAGGGGGAGTTACTGCGAAATGATGGGGGTCGGGGGCTTCAGTCTTGTACTAGCTTGCAAAGGTAGTGGCCAGGACAGGGGATTAATGAGCTGGTGACCTCGGGCTTTGATGAAAAAGTTTGGAATTCTTTGTGGGAAGAGTATGTACAGAATTCTCTGTGTGTCATACTTTAAAAAACAAAGTAAAGCCTATCTTTGGGTAGATGTTTCTTACAGTTTTAGCACTTCTTCCAAGAGGAGGGACAACTCTTGAGGATTTTCATTAAGTTGAGGTGTCATTATTGCTTTTTAAAAACACTAGAGGAGTTCAGGATTCATAGTCTCAGAGATTCCTAAGTCACAAAACAGAACAAACAAACAAAATCCAGAAAATTAGGAGTATCTAAAAAGTCTAAACTTTGCTTCTTTTCTTTATTTTTCTCTCTTTCCATACCTCCCTCACACTCCCACCCCAACTGACATTTTCTGAGGTCCTGGTCCCCAGGTCCTAGCAGGGAAATACTGTAGTGGCAGGAAGGCGACCTGTGATCAAATCTTCTGTCACTTTCCTCTAGTCCAAGAAATCATCATAAGATAATGATCCCACCAAATTGACCTACTGATCATAAGGTGTATCTTGGTTAAGAAGCAATAAAATATGGGGAATAGCTATGCAACCTCCAGAGCATGAGAGAACCTCTCTCGCTCAGCCTTCTCATCTAGAAAGTAGAGGTTGTAAAACCTCCTTACAGTGTAGTTGTAAGGAGATGGTAAGATCCAGTATTTATTCGGGTCCCTTTCTTGGAGCCAATGATCACAACAACCCTGTGGGTATTGGATGTCGTGTGTACGATCAACATATGGGCTTGCATCTCCTTTCATTCTTGAACTCTCTATAGAAGAGCTTGTAGTAATTATAGGAAAAGAGGTTTTTCTCAGCCAGAAGAGCAGTGTGGGGGGCTCTGTTGCTCCCTACCTTTTCAAGCTTCCCCACCCCAAGGAGCCTGGGGAAAGCTAGACTGCCCTCCGAAAAATCTGGGTCTCAGTTATCATCCACTCAGCTTTCTGCACTTCTAGGAGGAACCTAGCATTACCTGGGGCTCATTATAGAGTTCATTAGTTATTAGTTAAGAGCTATTCTGAGTCCCCTACACAACCCCCATAGGGATGCTGGTCCCTTCCTTGTTGATGTCCTCCACCAATGACAGCCACTCAGGGCCTCGCTACTCTCGTCACCACCAGGACTCTTCATGAGAAAGCCACGGGGCTGAGGAAGCCGGGAGCTTTGAGGTCGTGCTGGCTGACTTCTACGTAGAAAAGGTCTCCTTTATACCTTACCATGTTGGCATAAAGGTGGAACAGTTGTGGTCCCCATGCCTCGTAGGGTCCCTTGGAGCAGAGTCCCTGTACTCCTGACAGCAGACACTGTCTCCATAGGGCTTAACTAGGCCAGGGAGCAGATTCCACAATGCCCCCTGATTCCCGTCTCCCTGCCAGTTCCCGAACCAGAAGAGGCTTGTTTGTGAAAGACTCTGGGGAGAGAATGAAAAGAGAAGCCACATACTCAGAGAAATATTTACAGAATACATGGGCAATATAAGACTTGGTTCTAAAACATGCAAAGAATTCTTTTAAGACAGCTTTATGGAGTTATAATTCACCCATTTAAAAAGTGTACGACTCAGTGGTTTGCGGTGTAATATATTATTAATTTTTTAAAGTTGTGGGAAAGCAGGACAAAATTTACCATCTTAACCATTTTTAAGTGTACAGTTCAGTGGCGTGAAGTGTATTCACAGTGTTGTCCAGCCATCGCCACCATCATCCCAGTAAGTCATAATTACAAAGAGAAACTATAGCCATTAAGCAAAACTCACCATGCCCTTAGTGATCTCTAATCTGCTTTCTACAGGTACCTGGTTGGCTCCGTTGCTGGAGCACATGACTCACCATCTCGGGGTTGTGAGTTCGAGTTCCACATCAGGTGTGGAGACTACTGAGAAAAAAAAAAAACAAAAAATAAATCTCTAATCTACTTCCTGTCTCTATGAATTTTTCTGTTTTGGGTATTTTGTGTAAGTGGAATCATGTGTCTGTCCTTTCATATTTGGCTAATTTCACTTAGCATGCCGTTTTCAAGGTTCATCCATATAGTAGCTTGTATCTGAACTTCATTCCTTTATGTGTTTGAATAAATCCTCACTATACACATATGCATTTGTTGATCTGTTCGCATGTTGGGTTGATTCCATCTTGAAGCTGTTGTGAATAATGTTGTATTGGATGTTGGTATTCAATTGTCTATTCAAGTCCTTCCTTTCAATTCCTTCTGGGATATACTTGGGTGTGGATTAGCTGGGGTCATATGATAGTTCTAGCTTTAGCCTTTTGAGGGACTACTAAATTATTTTTCCAGAGGCTGCAGTACTTCCTGTTCCTAGCAGTGGCATACGAGGGTTTTATTTTTTCCACATCTTCATCAATTCTTGTTATTTACTGCTGCTTTTATTCCAGCCATCTTGGTGGGTGTGAAATGATATCTCACTGTAGTTTTGATTTTGCATTTTCCTGAGGATTAATGATGCTGACATTTTTTTCATGTGCTATTGGCTATTTATAAATCTTCTTTGGAGAAATATTTGCCCATTTATTTATTTGCCCATTTTTCAACTGGGTTGCTTTTTGGTGATTGTTCTGCTGTAGCAATTATTTATAGATTCTAGATATTAAATGCCTTATGCTATTTCCAGGTATTTTTCCCATTCTGTTCAGAGGCAGAGGGAGAAGCAGACTCCCCACTGAGCAGGGAGCCCCATGTGGGACTCAATCCCAAACTGGGATTATGACCTGCCAAAGGCAGATGCTTAACCGACTGAGACACCCAGGTGTCCCTGATCAGTTTCTTGATAGTGTCCTTTTTGTATGAAAAAAAATTTTTTTAAAGATTTTATTTATTTGACAGCCAGAGAGGGAACACAAGCAGGGGGAGTGAGAGAGGGAGAAGCAGGCTTCCCGCCGAGCAGGGAGCCCGATGTGGGACTCGATCCCGGGTCTCCGGGATCATGACCTGAGCCGAAGGCAGTCGTCCAACCAACTGAACCACCTAGGCGCCCCTTTGTATGAAAATTTTTAAATGAAGTCTATTTACCTAATTTTTCCTTTGTTACTAATGCTTTTGGTATCATATCTAAGAATTCATTGCTAAATCCAAGGTCATGAAGATTTACCCCTATGTTTCCTTCCAAGAGTTTTATAATTTTAGCTCTTTTATTTTAGATTATTGATCCATTTTTAGTTAATTTTTGTATTTGGTGTGAAGTAGGGGTCCAGATTTATTCTTTTGCATGTGGAAATGCAGTTGTCCCAGCACCAGCTCTTTAAGAGACTGTTCTCTTCTCCATTGAATGGATTTGATGTCCTTGTCAAAATCAATTTGCCATAGATGTATGAGTTTATTTCTGACCTCTTGTTTCTAGTCTGTCGATCTATTTATCTGTCCTTATGCCAGTACCACACTGTTTTGATTACTGTAGCTTTGTGTTACATTTCAAAATCTTTTATTTATTTACTTATTTACAAAGATTTTATTCATTCGACAGAGAGAAACACAGCAAAAGAGGGAACACAAGAAGGGGAAGTGAGAGAGGGGGAAGCATGCTTCTCATAGAGCAGGGAGCCCGAGGTAGGGCTGGATCTTCGGACTCTGGGATCATGACTTGAGCCGAAGCAGACGCTTAAGGACTGAGCTGCCCAGGTGCCCCCCAAATCTTCCTTTTAAAAATGGTTTTGGTTGTTCAGGGCCCCTTCCTGTTACATATGAATTTGAGGATTGGCTTTTCTATTTCTGCAGAAGAAGACATTCGAATTCTGATATGGGTTGCACTGAAACTGTCGATCAAAGAATTCTTAAAACTCAATAATAAGAACAACAAAATAAAAAGTGGGCAAAAAATCCGGATACTTCACCAAAAGATACAGATGGAAAATAAGCATATGAAAAAATCCTCAACATCAATCTGCCAATAGGCAATTGCAAATTAAAACAATAATAGTATGCCACTATATATCTCTTACAGTGACCGAAATTTTAAAGACTGACCTAGCCAGTGCTAGAGATGGTGTGGAGCAAGAGGAACTCAGTTGCTGCCGGTGAGGATACAAAATAGCACAGCCACTTTAGAAAACTGGCAGTTCTTTAAAAAGCTAAACATAGTCTTACCATATGATCTAGCAATTGCACTCCTATGTATTTACTCAACTGATTTGAAAACTCATGCCTACACAAAAACCTGCCCATGAATATTTATAGCAACTTTATTTATATTCATCAAAAACTGGAAGCAACCAAAGATGAATAGATAAGTGAGGAAACAAACCACAGTACAACCAGACTGTGGAATGTCATCCCATGATAAAAAGAAAGGAGTTATAGGAGCGCCTGCGTGGATCAGTCAGGGAGTCTGCTTCTCCTTCTCCCTTGGCTCTCCACCTCCCCCCACCCTGCTGGGGCTCTCTCTCTCAAATAAATAAAATCTTTTAAAAAGAAAAAAGAAATGCGTTATGAAGCCACAAAAATGGATGGACGAACCTTACATGTTTATGGCTACATGAAAGAAGCTAGTCTAAAAAGGCTACATACTGTGTGATTCCATTGGTTTGACATTCTGGGAAAGGCAAAACTGTACAGACATTTAAAAAATAAAAATTGGTAGTTGCCAGAGGTCCAGGACAAGAAAGGGAGGGATTGATAGGTAAAGCACATGGGATATTTGGAGCAGCCAGACTGTTTTGTATGGTGCTGCAATTATGGATTCATGATATTATGCATTTGTCTAAACTCACAGAATTTTACAGTACAAAGAATAGATCTTAATGTATCCAGATTTTCTTGAACCATTTAATAGGTTGTTGGATCCCAGAAAGGAAGGCAGACTGTGACAGGAGAATGTAATTGTGTTATAAATGTAGGATACAACCTCAGTGAAGGGGGTGGAAGGAGAAGTAATGACCTAAGGAACTTGGGAAATAAGTGGAATTTTGTAAGACTGAAGGCAAAAGGAACAGCTCATAAGCACTGTACTCTGGTATACTAAAGTGTCTCCCATTGTGGTGTAAGTTAACAATTCTAATACTGCTCTATGTGCATACTGGAATCCAGTAACTAAGTACGTTGATGGCAGGTGGAAAGAGCTAAGTCTCTCACGGATGGAGCAAGCATTTATAGATTAGTGAAGTGATGAGGCTGGAATGGCCCATGTGGTAATGGATTAGAGACATTGGTGTGATGTTATATTTAGCTTAGTATAGATTCATTTCCTTGCTCTTTCAGCAGAGAGGAACTAGAAACAATAAAATTCCAGTAGTAGCACATGTATTAAGTAGAGCTCAGATCTTGTGTTCTAATGCCATGCTGCAAAGAAGGAATCAGCCTCACTGGAAAATAAATGGCTGATTCTAGGACTGGGGTAGGCAATATACAAGATGAGCCTGGAGCATCCTGTATCAGAAAGTAAGAATTAGAGGAAAGGGAGGAAAGACAGAAAGAGAAGAGGAAGAGAGAAAGAGAGAGAGAAGGAGAGAAGGAAGGAAGGAAGGAAGGAAGGAAGGAAGGAAGGAAGGAAGGAAGGAAGGAAAGGGAAGGAGAAAGGGAAGGGGAGGGAGGGAGAGAGGGAAAGAAGGGAAGGAAGGGAGGGAGGGAAGGAGGGGAAGGGAAGGAAGGGAGGAAGGGTGGGAGAGAGAGAGGAAGGGAAGGAAGGGAGGGAGGGTGGGAGAGAGAGAGGAAGGGAAGAAAGGGAAGGAGGAAAGGAAGGGAAGGGGAGGGGAGGAGAGAGGGAAGGAGGGGAAGGGAAGGGAAGGGGAAGAAAGAAGGAAGGAAGGGAAAGAAAAGGAGGAAGGAAGGAAGAGAAAAGGAAGTGAGGGGAGGTGGAGGGGAGGAGGGAGGAAGGAGTTGGGAGAATATGTCAAAGGGACCCAGGAACCGACTGAAAGAGTTCCCAGTGGCCAAAGCTGAAACAATTTGGGTAACAAAATAAGTAAAGCAGTATTGGGTTATAATCCGAAGTATAAAATAAATACCCATGAGTCCATTCTAATATACATAAGTGATTGGATAAAGATACATGGGGGAGAAGAGACAAAGAAAACCTGACACGCACATCCCAGCCTGGGGATCAAGGTCATTATCAAGGTTGATATCCACAGTGATAAATCAAGTGGAGAGCACAGATCTCTATCTGATGAGATCAAAATGGCCCTTCACCTCTGTGGTCTTCCTTCTAAAAAAGCATAACCCCCATCAAGTCGGGAGAAGAACAGGGGGCCAATGCCAGTAGAAGGGTAGTGTATGAAATTCATGAGCACTCCCCCTCAAGACTGTCACAGTCATCAAAAACAAGGAAAGTGTGAGGAACCGTTGGACCAAAGAGCCCAAGGAGACATGTGAACAAATGTGACGTGGGGTTGTGTGAGAACAACAACAAAAAGGGCCTTAAGTAAAAACTAAGGAAGTCTGAATAAACCATGGCGTTTACTTAATAATAATGGGTCGCTTTAGGTTCATTAGGTCCCATGCATGTCCTGAACCTATATAAGATATTAGTAATAGGGGAAGATGAGGGGACATAGGGAAGTTCTCTGTATTATCTTCCCTTTTTTTTCCATCTAAATTAAAAAGTATTCTAAAGAATAAAATACATTTTAAAAAACAAAAACTAACCCCCAGAACCTGACAGTGTAGATATTTCCCGCATGATTTTTTTCCAGGAAGAAGCTGAAGCCAGGACCGTCAGAGTAGCTGGCACAGGATTGCCCGGCTGTCTAATCGGCAGAGAAGGAATTTGAATGCTGAGCCTGCTGTCTCTCCGCTGATGGGACCTCTCTGCTCCTCAGTTTCACGCATATCCCCTCATGGGCATGTGTTTTTTTCTTGTTCTCTCAGGGGATGGCCTTTACACTGGAGGAAAGGCTGCAGCTTGGCATCCATGGCCTGATCCCCCCCTGCTTCCTGAGCCAGGACGTCCAGCTCCTTCGGATCATGAGATACTACGAGCGGCAGCAGAGCGACTTGGACAAGTCAGTGCCTAGAGCCCACTCCCTGTACCCAAGCCCCAGGCTCAGCTGTCTCCTGCTGGCAATCTCCAGTAGGAATGGCTGGAGAGCCCTAAGACATCCCAGCCCCGGTCCCACCTTCCACAGGGTGGTCATCTCCCTGAGGGACAGAGCTTGTTAGGACCAAGGCACAGTCAGAACTGGGAAAGGACACTGACTTCCAACAGGTGCAATCTGGTTGGGCCTCTGGGAAGTGGTGGCACCGGAGTCAGCCTGAAAAGCACAGATAGGACTTCAGCAAACAGCAGTGGGGTTCATGGAAGGCATTTTGCTCAGCAGGAAGAAGGGGAGCAGGCGGGACAAAAGTGTCCAGGAAGTGGTCTATGACCCAGGCCCAATAAGGGAAATGTGGGGGGAGCAGAGTGGAAATGCACAGCAACACCTCGGAAAGGACCTAGGATGTCATCTGTTAGAGATTTATGGGAACCATTGATAACCCTGCCGCCCCTTTGGGTTCTCCTAGGGAGGATATTCCGTGAAGAGCCAACTGAGGGATCACAGGGTCAGCTTTGTCAGTTTCACTAAAGAAGGTACTGACCTCCCGGGTCACGTGGCTATGAACTGGTACAGCCGGGATTTGAACATAGTTCACTCCGGAGTCTGCTTTTAACTGCCCTGCACAGAGGGAGACCTTGGAGCTTAATGGCTACAGGACTAGACTCCAGTGTCAGACGAAGTTCAAATCCTCATTCTACCACCTAATCGCAAAAATTACCCACGCTGGTCATTCCTCATTTGTACCATGGGTATATCAGTGGTATCTAACTCATCCAGTATTTTAACGTGCTCAGAACATTTACATAGTAACTATAACTTATAACAGAGACACTAGGCAAAAGCTTGTAAAGTAAATATGGTGCCTTGCTATAGGCTCCAGCAGAAATTTAGGCGGAGGATATGGGTTCCCCCTACATATCTACAAAGCTTAATGGCCAAGATTTGGGGTCGTGGACGGTGTGGCTATCCTCCTGGGGGTAGAGCTCAGCAGCATGTTAGGGTGATTCTTCACCCACCTTCCTGTGCTCCCCCCACGGTAGCCCTTGCTTCCAAATGGTAGTGGATGAGGAGATATCTGCCTACTCCCCCACCCCCCGGTTCCTGAAAGGTGGAACACTATGAATGTCACTCCCATGAATTCCAAGGCCATACTGCAACCCAGGTCAAGTACTGTCTCCCTCTTGTTTATTCCACCCATACTAGGCCTAGCTGTGTCACCCTGAAGAGCAAACCAGAAAGCACACAATGAGTTCAACCAACAGAATTTCGCATGCTCTAACTTTGAACAACTTGAGTTTCCTTCTATTGTTAAATTTACAAAGAATTAAAGGCTAATGTGAAATCCTCTTTCCTTAAAATTAGAAGTTCCAAATCCTTACCTCCCCAGGTTTTTTCAGCTAGATAGACCTTACCTGTATGCCGGGGAAGGCATGGCAGACCCAGGGGATCTGCCTGATCCTGGGAGCGCCAGGGAGCTTGGTCCTGGTTCTCCACTGACATCTCTGAGCCACTCATTCCCCGAATTCCTTATTTCAGCAGGTGCTCAGGGAAATGCTAAGGAGGCTTCCCAGCTTCTTCTGGGTAAGGATAATGGTATGCTGGTAAATATGTATTACTAAATTGTTCTGGGGCACCGAGGGAGCTCTGATTGGTAGCATTTGCCCATTTCCATGATATGAGAATACTCCCACCCATGACCGATTTCAAGTTACCAACGTGGCATCACTGAATGCAGACCTGGGAAGAGATGTATATGAATGGCCACTGAGGAAGAGAATGCTCACGCTAGTAATGAGCTGAGATACTGGCTCTTCTAAGCAGAAATCCTCCCTTCCTTCTAAACATTATTTTTATATCTGGACCAGTGCCTTTGGGGAAGAAAAAGAGACTGAGGCCCCAAGAAGTCACGCGACTTCCCCAGAGTCACAGAATTAGGAAATAGCTGATCTGGGATTCAAACCCGGGACCCTGGTACCACACCCAGGGATCATTCCCCCATGGGAACACCCCTCCGACCCCATTCCATGCCAGGGCTCAAGTGCCCTTGGCTCTCCTACACTGTTGTCCAGAAAGGGTGTCATATCAGTAGTCACCTTATACCCTACCATGAATTTCAGGCCCTGGGTCTTTTTTCTTCCAAAGGTTTTTGCATTTTTAGGATTGTGGATAAAAGGCTCTTTTCCTGGCTTCGTGATTTTAAGTTTCAGGGAAGAGATGAGAAAGAGATTTTTTTGGAGCATGCCTCATGAGGTCAAGCTCAGCCACTTGTGAGCTCTTTGTGACCGGGACCAGCCCCGTGGGGTGGGAAAGCCTAGCTCATATATCACTGGTGTATTCAGTGTCTTCCTGGACCCCACTCCAGCCCCAGCATGTTACAAGTCTGTTGTCATTCATCAGTGCCCACACAGTAATAATATAACTAAGCATCTGCCCCCCCTCTTGAGATTCAAGAGTCAGATGGCTTGGATTCAAATCCTTACTCTACCACAAGACCTTGGGTGAGTGATTTATCTCTCTGTGGCTTAGTTTCCTTATCTCTAAAGTAGCCAGTGTTTTAGTACCTACCTGGAAAGTCCTTGGGAGTTTTAAATGAGTTAATGTAAGATATTTAGAATTGTGCCTACACCACGAATAAGAGTAAGTACTATAGGGCAGGTGATCTCCTCATTTCATAGAAAATGAGACCCATGCTCAAGGGAGACGGTGAATGTGCCATTTTCAGTAGCTGAGCCAGAGCCCTGGGTCTTTGCATCAAGAGCCATTCATACTGCCACCTGTGGGGCTCACGTGACCAGCTTGGTTCTTGTCTCCCTTTCCAAGGTACATCATTCTCATGACACTCCAGGACCGGAACGAGAAGCTCTTCTACCGAGTGCTGACGTCAGATGTGGAGAAATTCATGCCCATCGTGTACACTCCCACCGTGGGGCTGGCCTGTCAGCACTATGGCCTGACCTTCCGCAGGCCCCGGTGAGCCATTGGGGGGGGCAACGGGCTCAGGGAGGGGCTGTCTCATAGCGGGGATCAGTTCTTTCCTCTGGCCTTGCTTAATGGGACTCTGGAGGCTAGGTCTAACTGAGCCAAAGGCTCGACAAGACATTGGATTTTAAGGAAATTAGCCCAGGCACAGAGAAATGAGCTCAGAGAGTATTAAGGGGAGAGCTGAGCTCCTCCACCTCTGGATGATAAATGCCCAACATGTTGTTCAAAGTTGGCCTGAGAGGTATTTCAGATTGTTTTTCTCTCATTATCCATGTACCCCCCACCCCCCCACACACACCCTCCCCCTGCTTTTCTGGTCATCTCCAAGTGCAGACAGCTCTCTTGCCAGTTTGGGCCAATGAATAATGAAGTGTTGGATACTGAAGACTGAATTCTTTTGCTCACTCAAAGAACCAGTATTCATTCCTTCATTGGGGCTTGACTCAGATTCCACTTAAAATGTCATTTTATTAGGCAAAAATTTGGCATTAGGTTTTCTTTCACAGCCAAAGAATTTGGGGGCAGTTTTCTAAAAAGATTGCTTTTTATGTTTGGTTTTGTTTTTCATGATGAGTTCAGAAGATATGTTTTTAAAGGTATATAAAAAAGGAAAAATGGGAGCATTTTCCAAAAATCCTCACCACAAGGTGCCTTGTAATTGTCGGCACGTATCTCTAGAACTGATGATAAAAAGGGGCCTGCGTTTATTATAGGTAATGGGACATTGTTTTAGTCCGTGTTAGAACATGCAGAGATGCAGCGTATCATGCAGTGATGTGTCATTTATGTTTCTGTAGAATTTATAAATCTGTGTGTATGAATCATTTGCTTTATGATGAACATGGATTCATAGATCTTAAACATCTTTTGGTAATTTGGAAAAAACAGTCTTCCGAGGCTAAAGCCAGCATTCGGGCTGAGCCTTCCAGGCTGAGCCCAGGGACTGATGTCGGTTCGCCTGCTTCCTTTTCTGGCCCCACATCACCCTTGGCAGAGGGCAGTGGGTCAGATGTCATCTTGGGGGGGGTGCAGCTGTGGAGGCTGCCTGTCCTCATCCCTCAGAATAGCCCCATGCTCCTGCCATCCTGCGGGGGGCGCGGCACCAGAGCCTGGAGCAGTTCTGGTCTTCAGCCCACCTCTCAAAAGGAAAGAGACTGTTTTTCTTATGCTTATTCTGAAACCAGTCCTGGCAGAGACCTTGGGAGCTGACGGTACCTTTCTGAAGGATGCAGGACCCTACTTAGCTCCCAGTCCCTACTCAGAAATGATCCTCCCCTGCCCTCCCTCCTGCCCAAGCAGGTCAGCTCATGTCCCTCCTCTGAGGCCATGGGCGGCCTAAAAGGCTGAAAGAACAAGTCCAGCATTTTGACAAAAGCAAGTCTGTCGCAGCCCAGCTCCTACTCAGGAATCCCATGGCCCAAGGACGCCTGGCCCGCCAGCCCTCCACCCCTTCACACATGCGGTCCTCTCTGCCTCCCACAACTGCATGCTCTCCTCTCTCCATTCTCAGGCCCTCAGAATGCATGCTTGCCCTTAAAGTCACCCAAGACTAGGCTTCTCTGCCCGCCCTGATGCCCCTGGGCTGAAATGCTCATGCCTTCCTCTTGCCTCCTCTAAATTCATCACACATACTTCTTATGTGTGTATCAGCCTCCTTTACCGGAACACAAATTTCTTGAGGGGGCTGGAAACCCGCCAGATCCCTTAGTGTGGAATAGACCGGTACTCAGCAGGCACTTGACACTCTGAAGGGAAGGTAGCATTGCTTACGGACTAGGAAGAGCTAGGGCTTTGCTGTCGGCCCTGAGTTTTAATCTCCTTGACCTTGGGCATGCGCTTTATCCTCTCTCAGCCTTAATTCCCACATTTATGAAATGCAGGTAATAATACTACCTACTTCATGTATCCTTGTGAGGGTAAAATGTGAGGCGTGGACAAGGGACCTGGCCTAAAGGTGACTGTTGGTTGTCCTCAGTGACCGTCACAGGAGGAAGAATTGCAAAATGTAGAGTCGTTTATACACAGATGCTTTTAAATTTTTAAAAAGAAAATCGAGTCATTGAACACCTCAGGAACTCAAATGTTTAACTATAGACACCAGCTGGCTCTTCCAGAACTCACTGTTTCCTGAAGGCCTTTAGCCATAGCTCCCTGCCTCTCCCGGTTTGCAGCTGCGATCCTGTGGAAAGCAAGGCCACCCCACTCCCAGGCTGTGTGGGAGCCCTTCCCACACACTCCATGGACTGGACTGTAGATTCAGTGGATTCCAGATGAACCAGTAATAAGGTCAGAATCCTGAATACACAGCAGAACTCACTCTAGAATCCAGGGAACACACAAAGCAGAATTCGGGTTCATGAACATTTATGGAGCAGCTACTAGGCACTGGGCATCATGAAATTACCCCCAAACAATGAAATATGGTTCTTGACCTCATGCACATCCCTAGCACAGCAGAGGGGCCAGGCAATAATGATATGTTAAATGTAATAAAACTTAAAAAGAAAAAGAGATTTAATTTAGAAGAGACAAAGAATTACAGGAGTACATGGGAGGGAGAAATTTATTTTCCCTAGAGGCAGTAGGATTGCTTCACAGAAGAGACGATAATTGAGCCTGTCCTGGAAGATTGACTAGGAATTCCGTGGGTAAAGAGGAAGGAATGGCCATTCCAGGAAAGGGCTTGGTTTCATTAGGCTTTGTAGGCACCTGTGTAGTCAGCTCCCTTGGGTATCTCCCCATCTCCTGGGCCTGGCCAGGAGCGTAAGGTGGTGGGTGGGGGGAGCTAGGTTTTTACCTCCCTTGGCTTATAATGGATCCTCCCAGTGTCCCATCAGGTTAGTTTGGTAGCCGTATCTCCATTTCACAGACGGGGAAACTGAGGTGGCCAGAGGAAAGGAACTCGTTCAACATCATAGTTGAGCAACTGGTGAAGTTAGAATTCTGACCCCAAGAATGAGGGAAAGCCACATCAAAGACATGACATTTGAGCTAGGCCATAAAAGACGAAAGCAAAGAATGGAAGCAAAAGAATTTGTTGGCCCAAGCACTCCCACCTTTCGGCTTGCTAGAATGTAAGGCCTCTGGGACCTTGTGGTGGGTGAAATAGGAGAACAGAGAGATAAGAGAATTGACCAGTGGCCGTCTCCAAAAAGAAGAAAACTCTTGATATCCTTCTGACCACCCCAAGTGGTTGGAGGCGTGGAGAGCTGTGTCACTTGGGTTCAGGCCCCATTGGTAGTTCTCTGATGGGTCCCTCTCCAATGGAGAGGGACACAGCAGCCGTGGGGGGGGGGGGTGGTGTTCATATGGGTGGAAACGGGACCCTGCCACCAGATCCAGCCCAGATCACCAGGTCAGCCCGAGTGGGTGCAGTGAGCATACTACAGAAGCTGGGCACATAGTGTGGACAACAGGGCATGCCATCATCCCCAGTGGAGGCCTGCAGCTCTCCCAGAGTGTCTGCTGAAGGCCAGGTACTAAGTATCCTAGGGTCTTATATATAGGAGCTCATTTAATTAGCACAGTCCCCTAAGAGACAGGTACGACTATCATCCCATTTGTAGATGGAGAAACTGAGGCACAGAGAAATGGCTTGCCCAAAGTCACACAGCTCATGCCCAGCAAGGCCAGCCCTCCAACCCCTGCGGTGTGAACCGGACTGTGGGTGGTCCTTGTGGCTCCAGGAATGTTTGATTGCCCAGGGCTCTAAGGATTCTGTCTGCTGAGCCCCTCTTGGGAGAGAATGTTCCGGCCAGGTCCTGGGCCTGAGGCTGTGCAGGGCTGAGGCAGGCGCAGGCAGACTGAACTGTGTTCTTGGATTCCTCCCTCACACTCCTGGTACCGACTTCCCGCATATGTTTTGCACAAAGCCTCCTTCAGATGATTACCCAATGAAACCAGTTGACGTGTGGCATTCTGAGCTGCAGCTCCAGGTTTCCATTTGGCTGCTTTCCAGGTGTTGATTCCACACCTGCCTTGCTCTTAAGGAACAGAGAGTCTGGGCTCCACCTCAGCCCTGAGCTTCCTCAGAGGCCTGGCTCAGAATGGCTTTATAGATTAGCATCTGAAAGGAGGACAGCCCCAAGGCCAAGAGGGAGAGAGCCCGACTCCTTCTGGGTTTCTGAAATGGTAAACATTCCTGCCGGGTTCCCAGGAACAATGGAGTCCTCTGTGAAAGGGCCAGCCCCCTCCAAACTAACTAATTAGATCCAGCCCAAGCTAAAATTGAACTTGAACATCGCCTCACCACCTTGAGGGAGATGCTAGGCTACCTCAAGGGTGCCTGCATATTCCTGGACAGATAAACACAACCTGGGCCCGGTGGAGCCTCCTCTGACCCTTCCTTCCCTCCTTGGCACACCCTCTGCGTGTGGCCCTATGGGCCGTGGATCCTGCAGAGCCTGGATTGAAGGGATGGCCTTGAGTGTCAACTTGTGGCTCAGGAAGAGACAGCCCGGGGTGAGGCCAAGCACAAATCCCAAATGCCACTCGGCTAAGAAGGAGCTGCGGGGCCCGTGGGGGGAAAGCCAATGTGGGTGTAAGACTGCTGTCCGGTGAGAGGGAATCCCCTACCTCCCCCGGGCCCCTCCATCTCCACCAACCTGGTCAACCCTGGGTCACAGGGACTGTCCACCTCACGGGGATGTCGTGAAGGTCAGGGGAGCTCAGTGTGTGTGAATAGGCTTTCTCCATTGTCCTGTTCCTCGCAAGCTTAAACCTCGTCTTCACCTTCCTCCCCTTGGGCTCTGAGAGATGTGCACATTCCCTGGTTCCCTAACATTTCCCAGCCTCTGGGTAGGGTCCTACCTGTATGGGTGAAGAGGGCTGCGTTGTGGGTAGTGGAAGGAGCACAGACTTTGAAGCCGGGCAGACTTGACCTTGAATCCCCATTTCCGATGACTGAGGGGTGGTTTAGCACCCCTCAGTCTCCTCGTGTGTGGAGTGGGAGTGATGCCCACTCGTGTGGCTGCTTGTGAGGACTCAGTGAGATTCCATGTGTAAAGTGCTAACCCTCCTAAGTGCTCAGCAGCTACGACCTGCTCGAGCTACCGCCCCCGGGGCTCTGTCATCTGCCTCTGAGTCACCCTCCCTAGGAGTCTCCACTGTGACGCAGCTGAGGGTAGCTCAGTCCTCCGAAGTGCCACCATGCCCTCTTGTTGGACAGGGGCCTGGAATGACCTGTACTTGTGGCCCCGGGCGAAGCTGTTGGCGGGGACAGGTGCACACCTAGAGGCTGTGATGAGTGGGAGAGGCGAGGGGAGCAAGTGGGCAGAGATTCTGTAGAATACACCTGAGGTCAGGTATGGATTTGGACAGAGCCAGCGTCCCATGACCCCAAGCCTGGCTGTTGACTTCCTTACCTGCAAATTCAGTGACATGTGTCCAGGACAGGAGCAGCTGCTGTTTGTGGAATGGTCCGTCAGGTCCTTTATGCCTGAGGGAATAGGTCAGCCCCCCCATTAACCACGTGGCCTTGGAGCTCGGCTACTCCTCCTCCCCCAGCCCAGATCACAGGGACTGTCTACCTCGTGGGGATGTCATAAAGCTCAGAGGAGCTCAATGTGTGTGAATGTGCTTTCTCCATTGTCCTGTTCGCCACAAGCCTCCAACCACCTGACTTTTCCCTCACTTCTCCTTCACCCCAGCTGCCAGAAAGGGAGGGGTTAAGGCTCCTACTCACCGCCTTGGGCTTCCTGCTTCCCCTTCAGTACGTCTGTTGAGCCTTTGCCTCATTTGGGTTTTGCTTTTGTTTTTGAGTCCTTACATGCTTTATTTACTCTTCTATCTGTTTCCGTGTTTATGTCGGCACCTTTCTATCTTCGACTATCTCTGCTTCCACCACCTCTCCCCACGTACACACATACCCAAGGGCCCTGGGGCACGTGCCTCTACATCCCAGGCACCAGCTGAAGCCGTTTCTAGCCCTTCACGGGACCAGTGGGCACCAGCATGCTGACCTCAAGCCACTCTGGAAAATAGACACAACCTTCCCTCAGCACGCGTCAGAAGGCACCTCTGAGCCCCTCATCATGTGCACTGTAGCCCAGCGGCCAGCTGAGGAGGGACAGACACACACGCTCCTGGCATAAGGGAAGGCAGGCAGAAAGCCAGGATGAGCGGCCTCAGAGCGGTTGCCTCCTCCCCGTCCTCAGGGCACCAAAGCGCGGATTCCTCTGGCCAAGCCCGCGCCCCGTCCAGTTACACCAGGTGTCTCCGCCAAGCTGCTTCAGCTGTGCGGCTGGAAGGGCTCCCTGGAGCAGAGCAAGCCCATGGTCTGCAGCTGGGTCCGCTTAGCTTCTCGTTCAGAGCACTGGGTGAGGAGTCAGGACGCGTGCTGTGGAGCCCTTGGCCTCCCCTCCCCGGCTGACCCTGCGGGGAACTCTCTGAGTCCCACAGGCTCAAGGGAAGTGTAGGGTTGGGCTGCATGGCTTCCGTGATCTCTTCCAGCTCTAGCCACTTATGATCTAATAGCCCAAACTCTATAACCGAGTTAGGAAGGAGCTCTTTAAATGAGCCCCAAACACATGGTATAGCTGAGCCTATTTCCCCACCTGTAAAACAAAGAGGGTCAAGTTAGAACTGTGGTTCTCAGGGACAGCTATGCATTGAAAGCATGTGGCGTGGGAGCTTTTAAATCAGAATCCCCAAGGTGGGTCCCAGGTACTTTTCCTTTCAGAAGCTCGCCAGGGATTCTCATAGGGCAGCCCCAGCCACAAGCCACTGAGCTGGGTGGTCTTGACAGCTCTCCCAGATTGGACTTCTGTGGCTTTCGGGGAGTCAATAACCTGCCACCCCACCCCTATTTTCTAAGCCCCCCTCCCAGCCTGGTAATATATCGAAGATTAAGGTCAGGATGTTATAACAGAACCTCCATCTGCAGCCCACCCCTCAGCAAGCCTAACTATTGTAGCCGCTGCCAGCTTCTCTCGTGTCTCATTCACAGGATTAGTAGAGGGGGAGGTGGGAAGGAGTCCCCCAGGTCCTTCCTTCCTCATTCCCTAATTTCCTCCTGAAGCCTCGGTCACTTCACCGAAGTCTCCCTCTCCCCAAATGCACACTCCTCCCTGTGAGCAGTTAGACAGAAAAATCCATCAGACCAAAGACCACCGAGCCTTTGAGTGAGCATGTGACCAGCACCGCCTGGCTCAGAAGATGGGCTGGGCCCATTTAGTCCTTGACAAGAATGTGATGGAAAAATGGGAAACGTTACGGAGAATTCTAGTTAGGAAGAGAAACTGAGGCCAAAAGGATACTGTGGTTTAGACTTCAGAGTCGGTTCGTGGTAGACCAAACCCAGATGCTGTGAAGGAAGAGAAGGAAAGGAAGTAAATGAATAGACGTGTGGAGAGAGGAGAACAGGGCAGGTGGGAGTGAGAGGAGGAAGCAGGGGGAGCGAGTGGTGCTCCCTAGCTTTCCACTTCCGCTCCTGTTCACAGATTTACCGGAAACTCTGTCCCCAGAGGTAACTTAAGCAAGAGCCTACCTTAGAGGTCATTTGAAGAGCCAAGCCAAAAAGGGGCTGTGAAATTAGATGGATCTGATTAGTGCTCTGATCCCTTCGTGAATCGGGGGGTGGTGAACAGGTTAACCGTAAGGCATCACAGATTAACATGCATCCGAAGCACCCGGAGTCTTGGTAAAACGCAGATTCGAGGTGCCCGGATGCTGCTGGGGCAGGGACCACACTTTGAAAGCTACTGGATGAAAAGCTGGCGAAAAGGTGTGCCCTGAAAACCGAATGGAGACCTCGTGAAGGAAGCAGGAGCGGATACTGCTGGGCTCTGTCAGTACACCGCTGCCCCTCTCTGGGCCTCCGTGTGCTCACCTATAAAACGAGAATTCCATTAGGGGATCTCGGGGGCTCCTTCCAGTTCCAACCGTTCTAGTGAGCAAATGTTGAGAGAGTTAAGAAGGTGCCACGACGAGTCCTTCTAAAGCATAAGGCGGTCCAGCTCTTAGCTGACACGAATGTCCCATGAAGCAAGTTTAATTGCGTCCGGATAGCACATCATTGAAACAGTCTGCAGCAGAGAGACCAGAGGAGAGAAGGTTTGTTTATTCTCGTGTCTGAATTACAGGGAATTGGCTTTTTCTCTAGTGGAGGAAGTTTGAAGATTTATATACAAAAGAAGTGAGCTTGTACTTAACTGGATGTTACCATCCAGAAGGAGCTTCTTGCTTTTTGGGGAGGACCAGGGAACCCCTCAGCCAAGGTGGGAGAGGTTAAGCCGCCGCGCACAGACACAGAGATTCTATTTTTCTGCTCAAGCTGCGAGCAAATAAGCATTATTAACTAGAACAGGATGTTCTGGGTTTGACTTCCTTTAGCCAAAGGCAGATTTCCCTGGCAATTTAAATAAACTGATTTTTGTTTCTTTTTTATCAGACTCTGTCCTTTTCCTCCTTTGTCCTTGGCAGTCCCAGCCGTGGTGATCAAAAGAAAGGGGTGGGAGAATTTCCTTACTGAGAAGGAAATACGTACATACAAGCAGGAGTTGAGTAGACCTTTCCTCAAATAACCTTGATCTCTCATTAACCTGTAAGATGCAGGACAGCCTTGGGTTTGCTTGTGCTAAGTTTAGTCCAAAGGGAGTGGCTTCCCAAGAGATGCTGCAGACAGTGCAAATATTTGCAAGGCTCTGGACTAGACGAAGAATAAAGGATCATTGTTATAGAATTTCTTGAAGAAGAGTAAATTTCTGCCTTGCCAGGAAAGAACTCTACCACCGGCTGGCAGATCCCAAAATCCACTCTTATAGTGAGGTCCTTGGATTGGCTCATTGCACTTACAGGAGTCCCCTCAAATTTTCCATGTGCCCTGGAGGAGTAATATTGAAAACTTTATCCATGAACTGGTTCCTCAGAGACTAATCTTAAACCAGAAATTCCTGAAACCATAGAGATTGCCACCCCCTGGGTGGCTCAATGGATTAAGCATCTGACTCTTGGTTTCAGCTCAGGTCATGATCTCAGGGCCTTGGGAATGGAGCCCCACGTCTGGCTCTGCACTCAATGGGGAGTCTGCTTGAGGATTTCTCTCCCTCTTCCTCCTCTGCCCATCAGCCTGCTCTCTCTCTCAAATAAATAAATAAATCTTCCCAAAAAAACCCAAAACAAAACAGAGCTTGGAAGTTAGAAAGGATAGGTTTTGTGTGAATGGGAAAGGGATGGGAGGGAGTAGATCAAGAAGATTCTGTCTGGGATGCTGATGATGGAAACAAGGCTCCCTCAGGGTGCCCCAGTGTGGCGTCCACATTGTCCAGAAGTTACTGGAGGGGAACAGGTGAAAAAGCCAAAAGAGCAAAAGTAATTTGGGTGGCGGAAGACAGACTTCTCCAGCTTGACGGCACTTATCTTCTGACCTCCTCTCCTGGACCCCAAGCTTTAAGGGGGAAATGAACTGTCTTTTGTTCTTCTCTATGTCTTCCCATGGGGCTGAGCATACCAGAGAGAACACTTACAGACTGTCTTCTTATTAGGTTTAACAAGCATTGATTAAGCACCATCTTTATGGTTGGCCACCATTAAATACAGGGAAGGTCCAAATGGAGTAAGATAGTTTATTCAAGGTCTCTTGACACTGAGGAGTTCACAAGCCAGCTGAGAAGAAGAGCATCTCTAATGCAATATAAGCCACTTAGTAAAGAATGGTGGGCATTGTCTAACTTATTCCGAAAGTATGCAGGTGATGCGTTGTGGTAAGAAATCTCTCCACTGGGGCGCCTGGGTGGCTCAGTTGGTTAAGTGACTGCCTTCGGCTCAGGTCATGATCCCAAAGTCCTGGGATCGAGTCCTGGGATGGAGCCCCGCATCGGGCTCCATGTTCAACGGGAAGTCTGCTTCTCCCTCTCTCACTCCCCCTGCTTGGATTCCCTCTCTGGCTGTTTCTCTCTATGAAATAAATAAATAAAATCTTAAAAAAAAAATCTCTCCACTGAATTTCTGGTTCTGGATCTAAACCTTGAAAAATGGATTTTGATTCCTATTGGGAAGGTGACCCAGCACTGTCTCTGGCATGCAAAGATTTAGTGGATGAGCTCCAAGCAAGAAGCCCTGCCTAAGTAAGACGCATGTCTGGAACAAGCCAGGAATCACAGACGCTCAGGACCCAGAATGCAGAAGACATCATGGGTTGCTTCTTCCTCCTCCTTCACAAAACCTTGGTTGTGTTTTTGTTTTGTTTTGTCAGTGGTCTTTCTTTCCCCCAATGGGTATGTGTTTTGAAGAAGTCTTGGTCTTCCCCAGCACCAAGCATCGGATCCTAATTAATCCCAGCCAATCATATAAAGTCCTTTGGCCTGGGATAATTCTGGCCAAAGAGAGGGGAGGGTAATCTGCCCAAGGACTTCTGGGAAGGTGTTTCTTGTCTCAAGGGAGCCCCTTCTTCCCGGGACATTTTCATGTCTGTGTGGGACGCATGGAACTGTGTTGATCATCCTACAATCGTGAAGAAACAGCCCAGGGACCAGGCCAGTGATGGCCCACATGGTAATGTGGGCAACCCGGATCCTTGGTGACATTGTTAAGCCATTAAATAAACAAATCCCGGAGCTGCCTTCCTCTGGACTTGTTATGTGAAATGGATTTCCTCTTTCCAGTCCGTTGAGTCAGTGTTGTGCTGCCTGCAGCTGAAAGCAGTCCCTTCCTGAGGGGATGCCTGAGTCACCTCTGTCACAAACAGCAGCTCCTGTTGGTTTTTTGAGAGCTTCTGATGCACCAGGCCCTCTTACAGGTGCTTCGCCCATATAGGCCCCATGGCAGCTCTCTGTGGTAATGCTGTTAGGCCCATTTTCATGAAAGAGGAAAACGAGGCACTGTGAGTTGAAGTAACTACAAAAGGTTGCACATCTGTACGCAGGAGAGCCCCCCCAGGCTCCAGAACCTACGCCCGCACTGCTGCCTGAGCATCCTTCATGAACCTCTTCCTCTGTTGGCTGAGAGTGTCCCGCGGGAGGACTCACCAGCTCACTGGGCTGCCGCCGTGCAAGGGGTGTGAGGAGTCACGCCCCCAGTGGGCTGGGGGCTGATATGCGGTGGGGTGCAGGGCTGGGATTGCATTAGACTGAGATCGTGGTACACTTTTGAGTGGGGGACTCTAACAAAAGTTTTTCAAGAAGGATAATTCTTGAGGACTCAAGAGGAGAGGCCACAGGGCACTGTTGTATTTATGGAAGCACTAGAAGAGCAGAGCCAGAGAGGGCCCTGAATGTGGAGATGAAGGTGAGGAGGGGGACCTAGCAGACACTGGCAGTGAAGGGAGAGCTGTCCGATTTGAAGGCGTTGGGGCCTAATGGCAGTCATGGAAAGTCGAGATGGTCTCCTGAAATGGACCCTCGAGCTGATGACCACCACCATGACTGCTGCCTTTCACCGAGTGGCCAGTATGGTGACAATCATGGTACCTTTATTATCTCTGACGCTCACAGCAGTCCTGAGAGGTCAGAAGCCATGATTGTCCCCATGTCACAGACAAGAGGTTTGGTGGTGACGGGGGCCTTGCCTAGCACCATCTGGCTAGTGAGTGTCAGGGTTCAAACCCAAATCCATCCTCCTCCCCTTCCTTCCTCATTGGAACTCCCTCTAGTCCTGTGTTGCTGAAACTTGGCATTTCTGAATCACAGGTCCACAAATACTCACCTACCCCCCCCCCAAACAACAGGGGCAAAGCAAACACATCCCTTAGACTGAATGGCATTAACAGCAGGTGTCTCCAGGAGCCCCAACGTGGGTCAGCTCGGTTGGAGTCCCCTGGGGAAAGATGAGGTGAAGGGGAGCTATGAAGGGGAGCACCCTGTCAGGGTGCCCTGTTAGAGCACGTCGGGGAAAGAGCCAGACCTTGCGACCTGGCAGGCCCTGCATATCTGCACAGACAGAGCTTTTCAGGCAGATAGCAAGGATACACCAAGAGCTTCATGGCTCCTGCTATCTCGACACTCCATTGAGTTGGTGTTGGGATATTAGATGGCCTCTGATTTTAGAAGCCCCTGCAAGCCAACACAGATGTTACCCGTGTGTCCCGAAACTCCCAGACAGCGCCACTCTGGGTTCTGAGACAGGTGGAGGCATTGGCCTCCTAAGAGGACTTTGAAAAGAGTCCCATCTCTTTAGGAAGACTCAGGTGAAGCCCTGTCCATGAGGCGGTGGAGCTGATTAACTCTGAAGGCACCCTGGGCTCTATCCGCCATTCTGTGGGCTCGCCTCCCCTTGCAGCATGCAGTGAGATCCTGCAGCTGTCCAGCAAGAGGGGACATGACACCCTGTCCAGGGGTATAAGTCAGTGGGAATAGTAGGACTAGAACTCAGGTCTAGAGATAGATGTCCCCCCATCATATGAATCAAGTTTAATTCATAATGATAACTTATATGTATAAAGTAGTTTGAAGTTTTAGAATGAATTCAAATACGGCCCCACCAGCTGCTCTGTGAAACAGACAAGGCAGCCCCTTTCACTTGAGGAAATGGAGGGTTCCTAGGGTTGACTTCCCCAGGCTGTACAGATAGTGAGAGGTAGAACCAAACTGTTTCTATCTGCTGTCCTGGACTCCTCTCACTACTGGCGGTAAGCTGGTGATGGGCAGGCACCGTGTGTGTTTAGCTCACCCCTAGACACTCGCACCCAGCACAGAGCTTCACATATGGCCTTGCTGGATGGAAGGAAAGTGTATGGAAGGAACCCCGAATTGTGGGTCTTCCCACTCAGCAGGGAGTCTGCTTGTCCCTCACCCTCTGCCCCTCCTCCATGCTCTCTTTCTTTCTCTAAAATAAATACATCTTTCTCTAAAATAAATACATCTTTTTTTAAAAAAAGAACCATAGATGAGTGAGATTCTATTACTAATGACTTCCTAAAAACAAAGATCTTTAACTCTACTAATTTTGTTTAAAGTGCTTAGCGTCTTAAAATTTTTTAACATTAATGTAAAAGATTATTTGATTCCTTTAAGAATCTTCAGCAGGTAGACCATCCAGGACCCAGGACAGAGTAGCACTCAGCTAGTGTCAGGTTAAGTGTTTCTGGAATTTTAATGGACTATAAAAGCTAAGCTGGGGAGGTAAAAGTGATTGCAGTGTTTCTGTTACTCGGATAATTAAAGAATAGAATTCATCCTCTTCTTTGCAAAATAACTCTATCCACAAACCCAGGCCTATCAGTTGGGAAGAAATCAATAGCTAGAGGGGAATCGGGGCACCTGGGTGGCTCAGTCAGTTAAGCGTCTGCCTTTGGCTCAGGTCATGATCCCAGGGTCCTGGCAGTGAGCCTTGCATTGGGGTCCTTGCTCAGCGAGAGGCCTGCTTCTCCCTCTGCTCCCCGCCCTCCCACTTGTGCTTATGCACTCTAGCGTGCTCTCCCTCAAATAAATAAATAAAATATTTTTTTAAAAAATAGAGTGGAATGCGATTATGACTCGCATTTCCAGAATCTTGAGTTCCAGAGGATTAATAACCATGTCAAGTCCTCATCACAGATGCGGTGCAGGAGGTCGCACTTGCTGGCCAGTGCGGGGGTGGGGGGAGGGAACCCTGCAGGAGCCCGTCAGGGCTTCTGGGGGGTAGGGAGACATCAGGTTGTCATGGTAACGTTTCTACTGACCACTGACCCAAGGAACAGAGGCAGCCAGAGTGAACCTCCTTTGAGCAAATGGGGGTGGGAGCAGGGGTCACCAGTGGGAAGAAACAGAGAAAGTTCTCTCTTTATAGACAAAGATGGTGCAAGAAATTTGAATTCGAGTAACAGTAGAACACACTTAGGCAAGGTGCTGGCTAGAGTAATTAAGATAAATATGCAATTAAATTATTCTGATTATTCGACTGGGAGGTAAAACCTCTACAGAGGCCAGTGATTTTAGACTTCTGTAAAAGTCCACGTACTATAAATTACAGCTGCTAACTTTCTTTCCCATGATTGATTCACTGTGTCAGCAGTGGGGAAACACAGAGCATCAGGAATCAAGTTGGAGCAGACTGCTGTTCTCACCTGATGGGAAACGTAGGGAAAATAAAGGCCCTTTTCTACTTAATCCTAGCTTAAAAACAAAACAATTAAGGTACTGTAGTTAGTATAGTGCACTTTCTTTTAAACTTACATTTTGCCAAATGCTTCATTAATACACAGAAACCAGGAGTTTTGGCTTTGCCTGGTGCCCTCTCCGGGGACTTCCGCCTGCCCTTTAAAATCCAGCCCCAAAGTCTTAATCTCTTGCCACCTCCTTTGTCTCTCTCCTCCCTCCCTCAAGGCAGAATATTTTGCTCCTCCCTCTGTCTGTGCACAGTGGCTTCTGCTAGTGCTCTGCTGATGAACTTACTACATTATTATCCGGTGCTTATTCACAGATCTGCTTTATCAGAAAGGGAGCTCAGCAGACCATGTGTCCGTTTATCTTTGTGTCTTCTTTCCCTTTCTGTCACTCCTGGCACAGCAGTTCCCATGTGCTAGAATTAACGAATGAATGAATTTGAGGACCCTAAAGGTGGGAATTTTAGTCTGTTTTGTTAACTGATATCCCAAGTGCCTAGAACAGTGTTTGTCACATGGAGGGCGTCTAATAAGTAATTATTTAAATAGTTCATGAATGAGTGCTTTACCTCACACAAGCCAATAGAAAAGAAAGACTGGGGGGAGGGGGGCGGTCCGTGCGTGGTTGGCTTAGTTGGTTAGTCTGCCTTCGGCTCAGGTCATGATCTCAGGGTCCTGGAATCAAGTCCCACATATTGGGCTCCTTACTCAGGGGGGAGCCTGCTTCTTTCTCTGCCTGCCTCTCTGACAAATAAAATCTTTTAAAAAAGAAAATAAATAAATAAATAAATAAATAAATAAATAAATAAATAAATACTGGACCTGCTATGTTTTTCAGCCTGACAGTAAAAATTATTTATAGTGGTACCAATGTTATCCGTCTCCTGGACAGAACAAGATCCCCATTTGATATTTCTGTCATCTAATAGCTTGGGGTTTGGCTATACAGATCCAAGGTGTTCTAATTGAGAGAAAGCAATAATATTGCAAGCATATAGCTCGGACTTACATAAATCAGATCAAGTCAGCTTTTCTTAACCTGACTCATTACATTCTTCTACTAACAGTAAGCCCAGAATGCAAAGGATTGCCTAGGCTAGCTCACATGGAATAATAGGAAAAATAGCTTCCATCTAATGAACCCCAACCAAACGTGCCAGGCATTGTACTGTTTTCCATATATTATTTCTTTTGTCATATACAACTTTATTAGAAATGTTTCATTATCCCTATTTTACAGATGAGAAAACTGAGGCTCAAAGGTAGTCATTTGTCGAGGTCACTGAGCTACGAGCCAGAAGACTTGAGATGAGAGTCTATGTGTCTCTGCTCTTGAGAGTCACAGTAACACTGGTGTTTTGAGTTGAGTGGATCCAGTTGGGACTTACTTCTTTTTTTTAATTTTTAAAAAGATTTTATTTGACAGAGAGAGAGAGATCACAAACAGGCAGAAAGGCATGCAGAGAGAGAGGAGGAAGCAGGCTCCCTGCTGAGCAGAGAGCCCCATGTAGGCCTTGATCCCAAGACCCTGAGATCATGACCTGAGCTGAAGGCAGAGGCTTTAACCCACTGAGCCACCCAGGCGCCCCAGTTGGGACTTACTTCTAACCAGAGAGGCACATGTCCTTCCCCGGTCATTTGAAAGTAAATACTTTCTTGTCCTTGAACATTCCTGATCTTGAGTTTTCTGAGACTTCCTCCTTTAAAGACATTTTTATGGGAGGCTACACTTGGTCTGAAAGACAGCTTAGATGTTTCCCTGCTGCCACCACCCCCATCACTCCTGATGAGTGGCCCTTTTAGACATTTCGTTCCAGGCACTTAAACTGTCTCGTATATGTGCTTTCAGGGATCAGAGACCCAGAGATTTGTATGTATGTTTTCCCAGTGAACTTTTGTTCTCTTTGAAAACTGCATTCTGTTCTTTTATTAAATTCCAGCTTTCATGACTAACATGCGCTGATAGTTCCAGAAATGTTTATATAATAAATGAAAGTGGGCAGAGTCTTCCGCTTACAAATTGCTTCAAGATAGGATGCAGAGGCCTGCGCGTAGAAGTGTCTCGTAAATGCTAGCATAAAATGGATGTGAACTTTTACAAGTTCAGCTCGTCCTTGGCCTTGGGGCCTTTTGGGTTTCAGAGGGTCTTGCTAGGGTTCTGAGTTCCTACAGAAATGTATGACTCAGTGGGGAAAACTTTGTGTGACTACTTCTCCAGTCTGCTTCGGAAAAACCAACACGTAGGTGGTTTTTTACCTCCCTGTCTTGCACATACCTGTAACCAGGCAGCCCCCTGACAGGGCTCTGAGTCAGAGCAACGTCAATTTCAGACTCTCAGGTTTGAGGATCATTTGCTTGGAAACATCAGAAGTTCATGTTAGAACAGAGCCATGTTCCAAAACGCTTACTGCCCAGAGACGCAGATAAGCTACCGTTCTTCTAGACAGCCGGAAGGTGTGTTTTGGAAAGTGGAGGCAGGTGTAGGTCTGTGCCATGTCCACAACCATAAAAGAAAGTGAAGAGTGTTAAGTGTGACTTCTCAGGAAAAAGGGGGCCTGAAGCCTCTGTGATTATTATTTTTGGAGGAGTAAATATTTTACTAGAAAAAGAAACTCCTTTGTACCAACTCTGTCTGAGTTTTCTTGGCACATTTTAATATTTTTAAGTAACAGCTGAAACCACATTAACCTTCCCTGTTCTAACTGGAAGCATCTGTGAATTGTAAAATTAGAATTCTTCGATTCTGCCCTGATTTGCTATTTGGCCAGGGGTATCGGTTTCAGCTGAAATTTCCATCTATGGGGCCGTTTTTTTTTTCCCCCTCCTGATTATAAATTGTCCAGTCAGCCAATGATGTGATGGGAGATACAAGGCACTCTTCATCAGCTTTTCCATGTATGCGTGCTTTTTAAATGAAACCCACACTTTCTTTGTTGGCTATTTGTACACCTTATCAGGATCCTTTTGATGGAGAGGTTCTCCCGACCCTTGGAATGTGACTCGAACAATTGTCCTTCTGTCAAAAGGCATTCATGATCCATGACACCAGAGCGGTAGCTGAGATTGGCAAATTCTGGGAAGAAAATATAGAAAAATAATGAGAAAGTTACTCTGGTCTTTTTCTGCTAATAGGAGCCTCTATCCTAGGGGGCTTCGTGTTTTACAAGTATCTCCTAAAACCAACGAGAGACCCGAGGGACCAGTGTGCACCCATGGCCCGTGCTACTTAGACCCCCTGGCTCTGGGATCCTACCTCGTCGGTCCAGCCTCAGTTATTTTGGGGTGTGAATGGGAGCCACACCTGCCTCCCAGATCTGCAGTGATGAGTCAATGCTGTAGCATCTGTAAAATGTGCCCAGTGGGAGTCTGTTCAGTTGGCTATCACAAAATACCGCAGACGGAGCGGCTATAAACCACGAAAACTTCTTTCTCATGGAGCTGGAGGCCAGAAGCCTGAGATCAGGGCACTGGCTTAGTTGGGCGAGGGCCTCCCGGGTGGCAGATTTCTCCTTTCTCTCAAAGGGCAGAAGGGGCTCAGAAGGCTTCTCCAGGGCCTCTTCTAAGACGCTAATTCCTTTCCTGAGGGCTCCTACCTCCCGGACCTCATCACTCCCAGAGGCCCCACCTCCTAATACCATCACAATGAGTACTGGGATTTCAACGTGTGAATGGTGGGTGAGGGGAACACTTTCAGAACATAGCAGGAGATAAACAAATCCTGGCTCCTTTTTTTATTTTTTACTTTCTACACCCGGTGACAGAGATAAAAATGATAAGTTATCTAAGGCCCAGGATCAGACTCGCCAGGGGGCAAGAGCGGGCTGAGGTCGGTGGGTCTCCCACTGGGAAGCCTTCATCCTTTGTCTGCATTCAACACTGCAGAGTGTGGTACGGAGCGCGCTGTAGACCGTTCCTGAAAGTTGAGAGAGCAAAAGACTGTGGGTGATCATAGCCACTTCACAGGTGCTGTTATGGTTCGCCAGATTAATGACAACACAGAGAAAGGATTCCCTATGAAGGCACCGGAAAGATAAGCTTGACTTTGCATAGTAGCCTGCAAATGTCTTCAGTATTGAATTTAATGGACTGGACCTGCAGATCGGTACATTTCTGAAAGTGAAAAGAAAAAAAAAAAAACAATAATTGTGCCAAGACACAAAAAACCCAGAATATGTAGTCACCCTGCCTGTGAACCAGGGTACAAAATTCAGTGTCTCTTGGAGAGGAACTGATATCCATTACTTTGGCAAACATTTATTGGGTTCCAATTAAGATTTAATTGAGAGACTACTTTGCTGGTAACATTGTATTATTTTATTTAATGCACAAACTCAGTGAGATGATTTAATAAGTTAGTGATTAGTGATTAGTGCCACAGTTGCCCAGCAAGTAAGGGTTGGTTAGAGCTGGGAATTGAACTGGGGTCTGGCTGGCTCCAAATATGTGCTCTTGTGGCTATTCCACAGACATGGATCGACCTTCCTTCCTTCCTTTTCTTTCTCTCTTTCTTTTTCTTTCTCTTTCTTTCTTGTTCTTGTTCTTCATCTTCATCATCATCATCTTCTTCATCTTCTTTTCTCATGCTACAAAAAGTTATGAAAGCTCCATCTTGGTTTAATCATGGGTGTTTATTACTCAGTTTCTCCTTTTGTACCTACTTGTCATGAACTACAGAATTGGTGTCACTGATTCATGCTCTTTCCTCATGTCCTTGCGTCCTTGCTGAGAACAATCTCAAAAGTGCAGGTCTTCCTAGATTTTGTTGTAGAATTGTAGAATCCTAGATTTTTAGAGGTTATCTCATCTACCTTCTAAATATTTCAGAGGGGGTAAACAGACTCAGAGAGGTCTTGTTGACCTCGAACTTCCTCGAATTCACAAAGCTAGACATAGTAGCAGAAACACTAGCACCCTTATCCTGACCGCTCCATTCTCACATTCGGAAATCCTTTTCTGAAGGGGATACAGTTTCTAGAGGGCTGTATAGGGAGCCCATGGAAATCAATGGAAATGGTGGGTTTGGTCTAGGCCTTTCTGAGGCTTCATGTCTGCATGGGGAAAATCATCCCACAGCATCAAGAGGGAGGAAAATGGGGCAGTGGAGCCAAAGGGCTCTAGACTGGGGCCTCCGGGCCCAGCCCTGCAGCTCTCTCTCTCAGCTCTCTCTCTCAGCCATCCTGCTTGTTCTGTGGTCCCTCCTATCTTCCGGCCATGTCTCTGTTATACCCCAGTGTACTCCCATTTTTTTTTCTTTCTGCTCTATTAGAAAACCCCACTGGATCAGAGGCAGAGTCTCATTTACCCTTGTTGCCCGGGCGCCCAGCACAGTGCGTGGTGCAAAGCAGAATGCACAGAGCCCACGCAGGGGGCAAGACAGTTGTCAGCCTTGAACACAAGAGAGCCAGGAAGCCCGGCCCACTCCGAGGTCTCCCTGAAGGAGTCACATGGACAGATGTCTCGGTCCTCGCCTTTAGGCCTCACTCCGAGGACAGGAACCCTCCACATCACTTGTTATCTGGGAGGTTCAGGAGGAGGAAAGGGGGCCTCCACAGGGCTTTGTAACATCCCACCTAGAGGGAGACAGAATGCAAACAGGATGGGTTGTTCAAGGTACAGGAAATTAGCTAGGGATGGCTGGTGGGTTAAAAATAATCAAAATGTTCCTCAAGATAGAAAATAAAACCAAAGAAGGATTGTGAGCAGCCTACCGTGAACTCATCCCTTACTTCAGTCACACTCCCTGAGGATGCTTGACCAAAGGAGGGAAGAGTATGATTTATAAGTTCCTCCAAGGCGGGCCGGCTTCCTTACCTTGACTGTGGGCTGGGCTTCACTGACTGCTGGGCTGCAGAGCCCCCGGGACTTCTCAGGCCACCTCTTCCTGCTGTGCTCCCGGACCCTGCCCGTAGCTTCTTGCCATGTTTCAGAGGATAGCTCCGTTCCTGCCCCAAACCTGTCTATCCTGGCAAAAACAGGGGCAAAGGGGCAAAGATGGTCTCATGGTAACAGAGAGCCTTTTTCCAGAGGTGAACATGTCCGCCCCCCTCCTGCGCCCGGCCTCAGTGGTTTGCCTATTGTCACGGGCCCTTTTTAATTAAATCCTCCTTTTGTGTTAGGCTCCCTGCCAAGAAGCCTAAACGAATGTTGTCCATTGGAGTGGATTTTGCTAGCTTCCCCGGCCCAGTTCTATTTTAGGAAACTTCTGAAGGTCACTCGACTGCAGGCAGAGATAAGGGTTAAGAGTCTTTTTCTCAAGAAATAACATTCTCCTAAGTGAACGTTATCTTGGCTTTCCTTTCTCTTTCGTGTCACTGAATTCTAACATTCAAGAGGATCTTTCTGGCTCCTGAGGGAAAGTGGAGATAGCGATGTCATTGACAGGCCTTTGTTGGATGGAGGAAACTTCGTCTGCGCCCGCCCCTGCAACATTCCAGCAGCCTAGCATTTTTAGGGCCTTATGGGCAAGGAATCATGATCGCCACTACTCATGGTGTGGAACGTGGCATGTTGGTGCATTCTCTTCCTAAAGCTGCTGTAACCAAATAGCAAGAGGTGAGGCCTTAAAAACAACAGGTGCTCCTTGTCTCACAGTTGTCTCACAGTTCTGGAGGCCTGAAGTGTGAAATCAAGGTGTTTTCGGAGCTGTGCTTGCCCTGAAATCACTAGGGGAGGATCCTTCCTTGCCTCTCCCACCTCCCGTTGTTTGCCAGCAATCTTTGGGGTCCCTCGCTTTACAGATGCATCAGTGTCGTCTCCCTTTGGTCAGCCCGTGGTCATTTTCTCTCTGGGTGTCCCCACCTCTTGCTATGAGGACACCAGTCACATTGGGTCAGGGTCCCCCTGTGACCTCAACTTAATGATGTCTGCCAACACTCTATTTCTAGATAGTGCGGTTTCGGTTACCCAGCAACTCATTCCCTTCCCCATCTGCACATTTACCCCAAAGCTGCATGCAGGCGGAGGTCGCCCCACTACTCTGGCCTCTCCTCAGCTTGGTCAGCAGGTCCTGCTGTCCCGGCATCAGCTAAGAGAGGATCTGGGTTCTGTTTCTAGAAACTGAAGTCGGAAAGTCCAAATTGGTGAAAGCCGTAAATCAAGGGGACAGCAGTCAATGTTCACCAACAGTTCTCAGCAGGGGTCCCCCTTAAACAGCAACCTCCCAAGTCCACGTATGATCCTATTTTAAGTATAGATATTTTATTGACTCACAACTTCTCAAGAATAGGCTGTGTGTTATGTAAAGCAGGACGTGTATTCAGATAAGCCCTGGATTCCAGAGGTTGGCAGCTGGCCATATTCACTATAGGCAATTTTTTTCTTCCCTCAAGTTCCAAAATTGTTTCCCTGAAGTAAACAGGAAAAACTTGGGGGACTCATCAATAGTCAAAGTTATTTTTGTTTTTTTCCTGTTCCACTGAATGACTGTGAAGAGCGGGAGAGCCCCAGGAGCGCCTCTGTCCCAGACGGCCGCGTGTAGTCCCAGGAGCCGTGAAGGACGCTCCGTTCGGATTACTCAGAGGAGTCATTAGCCTTGATGAATGTTCAGGTGACATTAGCTCACTGCAGGATGTTCAGCGCCTTGGGATCCCCCCATGGAGCCTTTAAGTCACTCAAAAGCTGGAAATGCCTCCGCATCTCAACCCAGGGCTTCCTGGGGCTTCCCACCTTCTGCCTTTTGTGCCTCGGAGCAGGATGATGACTTCTCACCAGCTGTCAAAGGCCGTGCTTCACAGGGCATCGCTCAATTCCGGGAGGGTTCCAGCTCCTTCTCATGGAAAGAAGATTGAAGCAGACCCAGCTGGGGACTTAGCTCCTTGACACCTAAGTGACAGCCCCTCCATCCATCCAGGGCCACCAGGAAACCAGAGAGACTGGCCTGCTCTTGGAGAGCTTTGCATTAGCACCCCGTTGGACAAGGTCAGATGAGCACCAAGATTCATATGTCTGTAGGGCTTTCCCATGTGTGGAGCTTTTGTGCCCTTGCCTTGTTTCATCCTCAGTCGCTCCATTATGGAGAAGGCATTGTTCCCATCGCAGCGAAGAGGAAATAGAAGCACAGAGAGTTGAAGTGACTTGCCCAAATCACACACTAAAGGAGCCGTGTTTCTGGGATCCAAGAGAAGTGGGCTTTGGTCTAATCTCCACTTTCATATCTATAGTTCTTAATCTCCTCTGTGGAATGGAGGTGATGCCCATCTGAGAGTCTTGCATGAGAATTAAGATATGTACAGAAAGGGCCTAACAGGGTCCCTGGAACAGAGATACTCAACAAAGTCTATTGGATGGATGGATGGATGGATGGACGGACAAGTATATGAGTGAACGAATGGTGAATGAGTGAGCGAATGAATGAATACTGCCCATTTGTGCCTTGGGTTTCCTTTCAGTTTTCCCTTGATACCAATCTCATTGAATACTAGTTCTTGCAGGGAACATGGAAAACTTTTAGTACTGACGTGTATCACCACAGTGTTTTGCCTTCACTCACTGACCCACATAATGAAAGATTTTCCCCCAAACTTTATGGCTGTCTTCCTGTTTCACTAAAGCCAGTCGTGGCTCCTCCCAAACATGCACACTGACTTGGAATAAATTCTAGTAAAATGCAAATTCATGATTAGCTGCTAACATCCACTGAGCATTTACTATGAGCCCGGTGCTTCGCTGACATTTTGCCAGCATTCGAACCCAGGCAGTCTGACTCCTGAGTCTGGACTCAGCCTCCACACTAGCCCAGCAACAATAGGAGCTGTCCCTTGTTCAAGACTTACTATATGCCAGAAGATAGAATAATAAACTCTTTTAAATGCACGCTGTCTTCATTAGTCCTTATAGCAAAAGTGTGCAGCAGCTGATGTCACGTTCTCGTGTTACAAATGAGGAACTGAAGCTTGAGGAAGGGAAGTCACTGGTCCGTAAAGTGGACCTAGCTGGTGGGTAGCAGAGGCAGGCTTTGAACCCAGGTGCTATGGTTGTAAAGCTGTATTTATTACTATATTTAACCCCTAGCCTGTGACACCTTCCATCTTCCATTGCCCCCCAACCTCACTTGAGTCACCTGTAGCCCCATCATTTTCAGGGCTTTGGATTATTGGAAGTTAGGTGAGAACCCCCATTCCAGCCTCAGGGTCCTCTGAGGGTCTGAGGTCTCAGGACAAGACTAAGCAGGTATCGGTAGGAGCACCTCCCGTGGCACTTACTATTCTTCCAGAAGTCACTAAGGAGGAATGCGGGGGAGTGACTGTTGCATTTCTCAATTGATCAGAACCTCATGGAAACAGAGAGAACAGCAAACCCCATCAGCAGGTACTGCTGGGCAAGGTAGTTTTCCCCCCAGTGGACAGGGGCTGAAGCTGCAAACAGGTTGCTGAGGGCATTGAAGGGTTTTCTTCCTTGGCGGTGTCTTCTTTCTGAGCCGGTCTAGAAGCAGTTCTGTCTGGAAACGGGTGGCAGGGCAAGAGACACCCACAGGGTCCTGCTGGAGCCTGCAATCCATTTGTTTCTCAGAATCCCTCCCTCTGCACATTTTACTTCCTCACCTACATGCATCAAAGAAAACGTTTCCATTAGTGGCCCCCATGAGCATGTCTGGTACATTTCATTCTATACCTCTCGCTGTTTGTGGGAACAAGAAGTCCGAGTCCCCGGAACAAGCCCTGGACTCAGGACCATGAGCTGTGTGACCCTGAACAAGTCACTTCACCTCTCTGGGTATCAAGGTCCTCTTTTATAAAATGAGGTCTTTGGACTAGATTTTTCAAAATCCCCAACCAGTCAGTCCATTTGGGATCATTTGTAGCTACAGTTATGATAATAGATGGAAAGGCAATTTGAGAAGTGATTAAAAGGTCTTAGTGCATTTCAAAAGGTGTTATTTTTGCTGCATGATCTCTGCCAAGCATAAAATTATATATGCCAAAAGAAAGTGAGAGAGGAAAAGGATCTGTCGAAATTTTACTAGCTCCAATTTAAATGTAAAAACCTTCATTTTAAGTGTCCTACCTTCCTGTCCTATCTTTAACAAAGAGGGACTGTTTTAATGTACAAAGAATTTCTATAATCATACTTTTCCTGTGTTTAGAATTAATCACATAAGAGCTTTGCTAAGATCTAGAATAGGGATCGTATGCCCTAGGATGTGAGCTTTTTGTTAAGTATCACTACTAAGCCTCAATCTAGTCAGGATAATGTTAAAAACCAGAGTTATTTGGATGAGGGACATTTCCAGAACAGGGCCACATTAAAAGCTTCAAGAGGCCAAGGAATGCGTCACTGGGATTATTAATTAATGAGTCACTGGGGTAAATGACTTCCCCAAGGTCACTGGGTGAGTCATCAGTGAGCCTGGGGCTGGGACTTGGTTCTTCCAGCTTGAAAGACCTGGCATCCTGTTGGCGTTATTGTTCTATGTGACCAGCTCTGGACGACCTCAGGGGGAAATCATTTATGGATATTACAATTGCAGCTGTGGGAAAGTAAAAACTGGCAGCAATACATCCCTAACAAGACCTCCGCAGGCCAGGCTTCAGAGCAATGGCTGGTTTGAGAGGTGAAGAAGGTGATTCTTTAAAAATTCCAGGCTCCTAAGCTCACCTTGACCCACTCACCCTTCCATTGCCACCAAGGCAATACCCCTATTTAAACTTCAGGAAGCCGCATGTGGCTGCTTTTCTCAACCATCGCAGTCCTTGAAGTTCATTATTACCAACATAGTACAATCTTCCAAACTCAAACGTCCTAGAGGTGATTCTTAGTAACAGGTTCCAAGAAGCCAATCCGTGGTTTGTTTTTGTGTTGATGGATACAACTGAGCTCCCCTTGGTTATTTCACAATGGCACAGTAAACGCCTAGAACTTGCTCTCAAACCTTATGAATAAGTTAATTCAAACACCCACATTGCCTTCCATTGGTGTGATGGCAAAAGCCCTGCGTGCCCCAAGTCTTAGGCTCTGGAGTTTTCCTCTTCCCTGGGCTGTGCACCCACCTTTGTCTGTGCATTTGCCTGGTCTAAGCTACGGGGGCACAGCCTAACCCGGCGCAGCCCCACCCAGCCTAGACGATCCCCTAGCATTTACAGCATCGCACACATGACAGTTTCCCTCACTCAAGCTTTATTCAACACCTTTTATCTCACCCCTCAATCTTCAGCCGTCATCAGGTTCACCGGCTCACTTCTGCACTTACTCAAAAAGTAGGTACTGAGGGGCGCCTGGGTGGCTCAGTTGGTTAAGTGTGTGCCTTTGGCTCCGGTCATGATCCTGGGGTCCTGGGATCAAGCCCTGAATCAGGCTCCCTGCTCAGTGGGGAGCCTACTTCTCCTCTCCCTCTGCAGCTCTCCCTGCTTATGCTCTCTCATTCTATTTTCCTGTCAAACAAATACATAAAATCTTTAAAAAAGAAGAAGATAGAATCGAAGGACCTGGCATTGGGTTATATTAAAGGGGAGAGGACTGATTCCAGAGGTTTGGGATTGTTAAACTAGAGATACCTCTAGTCCTAGATGTCCTAGTATGGAGTGGGCTTAACATTCACTGAGAAAAAGAAGAAGGGAAGATAATCAGGTTTGTCTTGGCTCTTTGTTTTGTCTTGTCTTTGAGTCCTAGTGGTGGAAGATTAGGGTCATGGGCTTGGCTTTGGACCTGCTGTGTCTGACATGCTTTTGAGACACGCAAAGGGAGATGGCGCCCAGGTTGAGAATGATGACTCTAAAACCAGGGGAGGCATTGCCTCCCAGGAGACATTTCCCAACTGTCGGGAGATATTTTGGGTTGTCACAAAAATGGGGTGCTGCTGGCAGAGTGGATAGAGACCAGCGATACTGCCAAACATCCTACAATGCACAGGACTTCACCGCTCACAGCAAAAGATTACCCAACCCTGATGTCAGGAGCACCAAGGTAAGAAACTCTGGTCTGCAGATCCTCAAGATTTACTGGCCCAAAGTCTGGGCCACTGAGGAGGTCACAGAGAGAAGGAATAAGAGTAAGAAAGAAAGTGGAAGAGTGTAAGTTTTTGAAGAACTATAACACCTAATAGCTGGATGGCCCTGTAAGAAAGACTAAGAACTTCAAGCCACCAGAGGGAAGAGGAAAACTCAGAGCAGATTCAGAGGTGAGACGCTGGCAGGGGTAGGAGGTAAAAGAGAATGCTACCGACAAGCCCAAGGCAGTGAAGACTAAAAATCCCGATTGTATATGGGACCTGGCAGTCGTTGGTAGCCTCTCCAAGCTCCACTTTGGCAGCATGACTGAGAGAAGACGTCTTGCAGTGCGACTCGAGAATGGGAGGCAGCTGGTGTAGACAGCACTGTTAAGAAGGAGGGGAGAAGAGAGAAGGAACAGTATTGGCAAGGAATGTGGAAACCAAAAATAGTTTGAGGTTCTGTGGTGGGTTTTGTTGGCATATTTTGTTTAAATTTTTCTATTCTAGAAAATGTCTAACATGCATGAAGTAAGCAAAGTATTATAAAGGATCTCTGTGTAAACTACCCCCCTCACGATCAGCAGCTGAAATTCCTGTAGAGTTTCTGCAGCTGCCGCTGCTTTACTAGGCCCTCATGTAGGCACAGGTGATGGTGGGCAGGTCAGTAATGCGGGCGGCTTTTATACACAGACCGAGGGAGTTTATTCTTTCCATGGCTCCTTCCCTCCTAGAATGCCTCCTTTCCCTTCCTGGCTGTCCTTCCAGCCCCTCAAGCTAGTGAGGCTTCGGCTCCCTGCTGCCCTAGCTTGCTGGCCAGATCAAACTCCCCTCAGAGGAAGAGCTGCAAATTCCTAAATCTCCAGAGGTATCCTTTCTGCCTTCAAAGGTTGATGTCCTTTCAGTTTCTGCCTGCTTTGGGCCGACTTGAATTGCCTTAAGATATATGTGTATTGTGTACACTCTAAATGTTATGACAATAATAGAATCATTTTTAAAAATAACAACTCCAAGTGGAGGTAAGACGGCAGAGGAGTAGGGCGTCCTAGTTTTGTCTGGTCCCTGGAAATCAGCTAGATAATTACCAAATCATTCTGAACACTGGCAAAATCAACCAGAGGACTGAGAAAAGAATCGCTACCATTCTACAGATAGAAAAGCGAGCACTTTCTGCAAGGTAGGAGGCGGGGAGAGGTGAATCTGAAGGGATAAATGGGGCAATAAACCACGGGGTTGGGGAGGGAGCGTCCATGAGGTGGTGCGGGAACGTGATCCAACAGCAATGCAAAAAAGGAGAACTTTTGGAAGTCTGCTCCGGTGAGGGACTTTTCTGCCTGAGAGGCGCCCAGGAGACGAAGAAGGCCGGAGTCCCAGGTGGCACAGCGTGGCCTCAGGGTCGCGGGGGGCACTGAAAGGGGGCCTGAGGACAGCAGAGCTCCCGGGCACTGGGGTGGGGAAGCCGGCTGCAGACAGGGAGACCAGGCAGCAGCTTTCCGCTGGATGTTTCCGGAAAGCCCCAACCGCGGCACAGTTGGGTGACCGCTCCCCGAGCAGGGGCCCAGCAAGAGGCAGAACCCGGGCGAGGCTCCCCTCCCCGCAGGGTGCGCGCGCCTCGGAGTCTGGGAAGGTACTGGGTGGAATGTCTGAGATTTAAATAAAGCTCGGTCACAGGCTGGCTGAGCACAGAGAGCTGCCCAAAGCCCCAAGAGTGACGGACTGCTTTTCTCTGAGGAGGGGGAGGCATGAAATTTCAGTTTCCGGGCTGGACAGCAGGGCGCCGTCATTTTCATCCCCCCAGTGGCTCCCGAGCGGGGTTCCGCGGAGCCTGGGCCTGTGGCAGGGACCACGAGCCCCCCCAGGGCCCGCAGCTGGGGATCCCGGCCACAGGCCCCTTCCCCAGGTGAGCAGCAGGACCCCTTGCTAATACCAAGGTCTCCGACCCCACAGAACTGGAAGCCTCCAGCTCTTGGGGAGCGAAGTGTGCAGCGTTAGTGTTTTTTTCTTATTATTCTTTAGTCCTTGAGTTTTATGTTCTATTATCCTTTCCAGCTGTTTTCTTACTGTATCCATTTTTAAGTCTTTAAATTTTCATTTTCTCACTTAGAGGTTATATATTTCATTTTTAATTTCCTTTTCATTCTATTCAACTTCAATAGTTGAATAGAACTATTGGCGTGTGTGTGTGTACCCACACACCACCCCCCTATAGCTTTTCTTTCTTACCTATGTTGGGGTGTGGATTCCTCTAACAAATAGACCAAAATACATCCAGGATCGAGTTTATTGTTCAAATTCTTGTCTGATTTTATTTCCCCCTTTTTTTCTTTTTGTTTGGTTTCGGTTTTCTGATTAGTGTAATCTTTTTCTGCTTTAGTTATTTATCTTTAGTCCTTCAGTTTTATATTTTATTATCCTTTTCAGCTATTTTCTTATCAGTTATTTTTTAAGTCTTTTTCATTTTCATTTTTTTACTTACAGTTTATGGGTTTTTTTTTCCATTTTTGGCTTCCTTTCATTGTATTTCTTGCCTATTTTGAGATGTAGTTTTATCTAACAGAACAAAATATACTCAGACTCCATTTTATTTTGTTTTATTTTTTGTTGATTTTATTTTATTTTTTCCTTTTGGCTTCTGTTCTGATCAGTATAATGTGTATTTTTTCTGGTGTTGTTGATGCCCTATTAGTATTTTCCGTCTCTTACATCTAAGAGGCAGTATTGACAGCCAGGAATCTAAGAAATATGGATATAATAAGTAAGTTATCAAAACTAGATTCAGAACTAGAATTCGGTGATTATAAAGATACTAGATGGCCTTGAAAAAAGCATACCAGACACTAGAGAATCCCTTACTGAAGAAAAAAACCCAGAATCTATTCAAGTCAAAATAAAAAAGACTTATTTCTGAGTTGCAGTCAAAAATGGAGGCTCTAACTGCTGGGATAAACAAGGCAAAAGAGTGAGTCAGTGATACAGAAGACAAAATGTTGGGAAACAATGAAGCTGAGAAAGGGAGAAGAACAATCACTAGATCACGCGGGGAGGAGCTGAGAGATCAGTGATGCCATAAAGTCAAGTGATGTTGAAGTCACTGGGATCCCAGATGAAGAGGAAAGAGAGAGGGGCCAAGAAAGATGACTCGGCATCAGGGAAACACAAGTCAAAACCCTCATAAGATACCCCTTCACACTGGTCAGAATAGCTAAAATTAACATCTCCAGATGCAGAGAAATGGGAACCCTCTTAATGGTTGGGAACAGAAGCTGGTGCAGCCACTCTGGAAAACATTATGGAGGTTCCTCAGAAAGTTAAAATAGAACTTCCCTAGGACCCAGCAATTGCACTACTATTCATTTACCCAAAGTATACAAAAAGAGCAGTCCAAAGGGTCACGTGCACCCGTATGTTTATAGCAGCAGTGTGCACAATAGCCAGACTACAGAAAGAGCCCAGATGTCCATCAACAGATGAATGGGTAAAGAATATATGGAATGGAATATTACTCAGCCATTCAAAAAATGAAATCTTGCCACTTGCAACAACTTGGATGGAACTAGAGGGTATTATGCTAAATGAAATAAGTCAGGGAAAGACAATCATATATGGTACATGGAATTTAAGAAACAAACTAGAATTATAGAGGAAGGGAGGGAAAAATAAGATAGAAACAATGCGGGAGGCAAACCATAAGAGACTCTTAACTGTAGGAAACAAACAGGGTTGCTGGAGGGGTGGGGAGTGGGGGATGGGTAACTGGGGGATGGGCATTAAGGAGGACACATAATGTAATGAGCACTGGGTATTATATACATCAGATGAATCACTCAACTCTACCTCTGAAACTAATAATTCACTGTTAATTGAGTTTAAATAAAATGAAATTTTTAAAAATAACAGTTCTGGGTGCCTGGGTGGCTCAGTGAGTTAAGCATCTCACTTCAGCTCAAGTAATGATCACGGAGTCTTGGGATCGAACCCCGCATTAGCAGGGAGTGTGCTTGTCCCACTCCTTTTCCTTTGCCCCTCTCCTGGTTCGTGCTCTCTCTCATAATTTTTTTTTAATTTTTAAAAAATTACAGTTTTGTTACTGCCATTTGCAGAGAGTTTATTCTGTTCAAGGGACTGCCACTAACAAAAGGCAGAAGTCTTTTTTTTTTCATTAGAGAGCACAAGCAGGGGGAGCGGCAGGCAGAGCAGGCAGAAGGAGAAGCAGGCTCCCCACTGAGCAAGGAGCCCGATGTAGGGCTCAATACCAGGACCCCGTGACCATGACCTGAGCCTAAGGCAGCTGCTTAACCAACTGAGCCACCCAGGTGTCCCCAGCCAGAAATGATAAAGCCCTGGGGAAGTTTTATGGCTTATGGGAAGTTAATGGAAGATCTAGGGGAGAGAGAGAAGCATCATTAAGTGTAAGACTTTATAATATTCATTGAAACGGAAGAAATGAATGAATTGTCTGCGGATGCAGAAGTTTGCAAGCTTGGTGGTGGGAAGCTGACAAAGATGCCGTCCCATGGCTTCGTGTGACATCACAGGCAAGGTCACTAGGAGATTCGGGGGGAGGTGAGGCTGTTGAAGGTTTGAGAACAGAGAAGTTTAAATAGTCTTTATGAAGAGTGGAAGGAGTGAATCTTGAGCAGAGAAACGCTGAAAGAACAAGACCGGGCGGTGGATGGGAGCGCACATGGGTTGTTGATGAAGCATTCATGGTTTTGCCGGTCAGGCTGCCTTGTGGGCTTTCTCCCCCTGCCCTTGGCTGCCTGCGAGGAGCACACAAGGAACAGACAGTAGGCGAATCCAGGGTTGGGAGTTTTACAAGCCTGCTGAGACCAAAGAGCCGGGCCAAGGCTGTTTATGGTGTTGACAAGGGCATGATTTAAATAGTGAATCCAAAATCCGAGCATCTCATGAAGCCATGAAAAGTACTCTTTGGAATTCTTCTCTGAGTTAGCCGGGGCAGCGAGAGTGGGGGAGGCTGCTCTCCCACACCTCCCCAGCCCGCTCACGTTGGCAAACCAGTGTGAGTGCCTCATTAGCAAGAGGAGCGGTTCTAGATGCATGGAGGAACAAAGGAAAGGAAGGAAGCAGCACAGACCAGCCGAGGTCCACACACTCAAACCCCGATCCCAGGGCAGAGGACTCACGTCCACATACAGAGGTCTGAACATAAAGAAAAGTTCCAAAACCAAGCGAATACACTGTTAAGTAAAATGCATTCTACCCTCCTGCCATCGTAGATGTACCTTCCTGCTGGGCTGGAAGGCCACGGCTGAACTTAGAACTCACGTGCTCCAGTGCTACCGAGAAAAGTGGCGCACTCTAGAAGCCCACCCCTCGTCCCAGCCCCAGCTCCGTCTCCCCCTGCCCGGGGCATCCTGTACCGATGTCTGACACCACAACCCACATGTCCAACCTCCAGACACAACCGCAGGCCTTGGGGTCTGCCCACCATAGTGTGCTCTGTACTCAGAAGGGGGGACCTGGGGAAGAGGCCGGCATGGGTTTCTGGAAGCAGCCTTGGGGTCCCTCAGAGGATGCTGGGGCCCTGTGTGCCTAGTCTAGAAGGAAGAAGGGAGGGTGCAGGTTCTGGTGAGGACAAGCCCCATGGTACACACGGACTCCTTGCGTTGTGGAGAGGAGAAATTGGAGGAAGGCCAGGGCTGGGCCCGCTAAGCTGCTGGAGGCAGAGACCGCTGCCTCGCCCTGGTCTGTGGGAGAACTTAAACAGTGCAGTGATACACAGGCTTGTGGCCTTCGCTCCTAGTCTGACCGCCTGCTTTCTCCGTGTGCCTGTTTTTTCTCCTAGTGGGCTGTTTATCACCATTCATGACAAGGGTCACATTGCAACAATGCTCAACTCTTGGCCAGAAGACGATATTAAGGTATGATCCTGTTTTCTTCCTTACCGCACTGTTGCTGGGTGAATCCTTTCAACCTGGACCAGAGTCATCCCCAGCTAGAAAATGAGCCATTGTGACATGGAGGGGAGACACTGCCCGGCTTTCCCAGGCCCAGAGCCCAGACCAGTTAGAGCAAGGCAGAAATGCACCACAGAGCAGAGGTTTCCGGCAACCCACACCCAGGGGAAATTGCCCTTATCCTTGTTATTATTCACGGTAGTGGTCTGAAGATGTGTTCAGCATTTATTGAGTACCTGCTGTATATACAATGCCAGTTTCCGTGGCGGATACAGGGGAAAATTGGATAGAACTTTTTCTCAAGTAGCTGACTCGTCATGAGGAAAATAAGGGACACAAAAGACCAACAAGGAACTTGGTCAGGTGTAAATGAAGCACCCAGGGAGAACTGAGGGTGTTCCTTCAGCCTGAGGGGAATCTAGGAAGACTTCATGGGAGAGGTGACATTGGAACAGGCCTTGAGTTGAGAGGTAGAGTTTGGCCGGATAGGCTTCGGAAACAGCAGGATATAGAGTAGGGACATTCTGCAAGAAGAGGTAGAGCTTATGGTGAACAGTACTTGCACACCTGCGTGTACACAATGGGGGGGCGAGGGGACAGATGGTAGTTGTAGGCAGAGTGATGAAAGAAACTGCCACTTCTGCCTGGAATACAAGCTTCACTCAGATAATCTAAGGAGAAAACATTTTTATCTAATAAGGATATACTGTAATATGCAAAGTTTATATTCATTTTGAAATCTAAAACCTGCAGCTTTGTAGAAACTTGTTAGCCTCTGGCGACATGCCCAGATCGCCTCCTGCCGCAGGGAACTTCTGTGGAAGAGTATGAGGGGCTTTTCACATCTAAGATCATCATTGCTTCTGCAAATGGGGGGCGCAAAAATGCAAAACACCTGCTAACTGCCTCGAGAGGACATTTCTGGCACACGAGCTGGGGAAGGGTTGGAGCTGAGTGGGAGGCAGAGGCCCTCTAGCATGGCTTCCTCCCTGTTCCTGCCGGTTCCCTCAGTACCCGCCCCCTCCCCATCTCTCTCCGCTGGGCGCCAAGCCTAACTTCTCTCTGCACACCTCTCTCAGTGTCCCATCCACCTTTGGCTGTCTGGGGAGCAGTAGCATTCAGAGCCAGAAAAGGGAAAGTAGGAGCTTGGCTCTTAGGAGCTGGGCCCAAGCCACCACCAGAGCCCGTGGCCTTTATGGCCGCATGAAGAGCTCGTTTCGTAGATCTCTGTCTGGGTGTGATGTTGCCCTGGGCTTTTCTGCCGTGCTTATCTGCTTAAACCCCAGGTTGGTGCAGGCCTGGGCCCTGCAGCTGTTGGTCTCATCCCAGAAGAAGCAAGTTTCTAGGGCGTGTTGAAGATAAAGTTATAATAACTTCTTCAGCACATTCAGGGAAGCCTGCGCACTGGACGGGCAGCTAACTGCGGCCTGCCCTGTGCACACCGGCTGCCGAGGCCCCTACAGGCTGCTCTGGGCACCGTCCTGGGCTCTCCACCCACGGCGGAAGCTGGTGCAGAGTGGGCACGCATGAGGCGCATGAGGCGCATGAGCTCAGGCAGTGGCCATAAGGAGCACCTTCCAGGCACCAGGCGCTGAGCCAGGAGCAGAGAAGCGCAGTCCTCACCACACACACATGCCTTTGCACAAGCTACGGTGCGATAAAGAGAATGAGAGAGGCCAGTGCCACTTAACCAGTAAGAAGGGCTGGCACAGAGGCTCAGTGAGGGGCTCGTGGGCTGGATTTCGAGCTCTACTTGCTCCTTTCATCAGGGCACAATTTACAAAATACTCGTTGACTGACTTCAACACATAGTTTGAGAACCTTCTGTGTACTAAGTACGAAGTACCAGAGAGCCGGAGACAGCCACCAATGTGATTTTAGAGGAAGACGAGTGGAACTTTAGGTCACCCTGGAGCAGGCCTAGAGCAGGTGTCCAAAGCCTCTCGGGAAGACAGAGGTTCCGTGGGCACATCTGGACCAGTGCATGTAATTCCGTTGCACTCAACGTTCATTGAGTAAACATCTGTAGGATTTCCCTGTAGCTCCAGGGATCAAGAAGTTGTACGTTCCCAAAGTCTAGTCGGAGAGACTGACCCAGAAACACTTGCATAGACTGTGACCGTGGTGCCCAAGAGAGGAGCCCGGAGATGAGGAGCTAGCTTCCGGACTGGCTGCCCCACCCCACCCCCTGCAGTGGCCGAGAGCCGGACAAGGGCGTGCCTGGGGCCACCTCCTCCCCTCCACCCTTTGTTTCTGTCTCCCTTTGGCGAGACCCTGAGATCCCTCTGGCTTTGCAGTCGGACATCGGGAATCTTCCATTCACTTGCCAGATGTGCAGATAACCTCTCTGGTCTTTGTTCTCTTACTGCGAGGATGAATTATGAAGCCGGCACGATACCAGAAGGCGCCGGGTGTCGTCCTTGCCGGAGTTGGAAGAGACGACTCTGGCCCACGCAGCAGGACGGGGCAGAGAGAGCAGAGGCCTACGAGCGGCCCAGGAGGAGGCCCTCTTACCTGGGGCCCACAGGACACCAAGGGGCAGCCAACCAAGGAGACCCCTAGACACGTTTGACTTGGCCCTCAGTGATTTTTGAAAATTTTGAATTCGTAGGCAAAATTTTAAAATCTGGAGACTTCATTTGGAAAAAGAAACATACAAACAAACTTGGATTTCTGGCTTTCTCTAGAAAAACCAGGAACCCATAGTTTGACTAAATAGTGGGCCCATAATTGGGCATGTAAATAAGGCAGTTAGGGCTGCTCAGGCTGCCCCCCACCTCACCCCAGTTTCCCACCTGCCCTGTCCTCCAGCCTTTTCTGGAAGGTCCTTCCTCCTCATCCCTAAAGCTGCCCTTTCAAAGGTTCAGAATGTCCTAAGCCCTAGGCTTTCTTGTTTGCCTGTGTGTTTTCTCCAGTTGCCCTAAAAAGAGGAGATGAAGGTCTCCCTCCATAGTGGGGAATCCCCTTCTTGGTACTTTGGAGCTGGCGTGGATTCCTTCTTATTATTTCCTTCGGTTCTCACAGCCCCTGTGATCAGAGTGGAAAAGGAAGGGCTACGGCTGATGCCCCCAGTATGGGTCCTGAAGAACAAGTAGGGGTATGTCGTTTCTCCGGCGAGTAAGCTGAGGTTCCGTGACTTGCCCACAGTCACCCCTGGGTAGCAGCTGACACCCCCAGAGCCCTGCAGCTGAGACACCCCTTCCCCAGCTGCTGAGTTGAGGAGGTGGTTTTCCAAGGCACAGGTGTCTTTAGACCCTGATGTTGACGACCTCTTGGCTGGAAGGAAGAGACGGTTCAGAAGAGCTTCTGAATCAACTCAGAAGATAAAGGATGATGTCCCGTGGTTTCCCAGCCAGAAAGTGGAACTGTAAACTGCGGTATAGGAGAAGCAGGCTGGGGGGGAAGTGAGGCCAAAGCCCAGGGCTGCGGGACCATGAAGTTTTGCAGGCCGTTCTTATCCAGGGAGGAGAGGCCGGGCCAGGCCACTCCGAGCTGTCCGCCATAAATCACAGAGCAGAGTGAGAACTGCTTTTCTGATTGTTTCCCACAGTGGCCACTGCCTTGGGCCTGAGGAAGACTCAGCTGAGAACAGCCCTCCTCCCCACAGCTTTCCCAAGCTCCTACATCTCTCCTCACCCCAGGCCCAGCAGCTTTGCGGGGAGGTCCTGAGAGGCAGCTGGTTAGTGGGGACGGGGCGCAGCCTCTGCTGTTGAGCACCAGCCGCATGGGCGGCCCAGCTTGGACCAGGTGCCGGTGCCAGCCCACGAGGCACAGGCCCAGCGCACTCTGTCCTTGGGGTCAGAGATGGACGTTAGCCCATCCGGGAGTGCTCCTGGGATCAATACCTCTAGAGGGGAAGGAAGCAGGAGAAAGCGAAGGGGGAGCTTGGACAGAGAGAGGCCTCAAGGCAAACTCAGCTGAGCCCACGCGGAGCCTTGGAGCTGGGGCAGTGCTTAGCCCAACCGAGTCAGGGCAGGGGAGCTGGGCCTTTGGAGCCCTGCATCCATCAGAAATTGCTTGTGGGCTGCTGCCATTCAGAACAGGGTGTGGCTTGGGCAAGGTGGCTCTCTCAGGGCAAGGAAATTCCCAAGTGGGCTGACCCCTGAGGGCTCAGCTGCGGGATTCACTCCTTGAGTCCTGAAAGGAAGATGTGAGCAGCACCAAGCCACGTGTTCTTCGTGGATGACCTCATCGACTTCTAATGCCCTGGGAGTGGTAGGGATTATTATTATCCCCGTTTTATAGACAGAGAATTTGGTTATTTGCTTGTCGAGGGTAGAACCAAGATTTGAAACTGCAGACTGTGTTATTTATGCTGTGGATGTAGAAGAGGAGGAAGAGGAGGGAAAAAGTAAGGGTGAGAGGGAGGGAGAAGGTGAGGGTTGTGGGCAGCCGTAACATAGCTACGAGTCCAAGGAAACTGGGGCTAGAGCAAGCAAGGTCGGTGTGGGGTCAGCCCTGTTGGTCCATCTAGGCTAAGGGACATGGGCAGTAAACCAGAAAAGGCTGTAGCTCCAAGCTAGGTGGACAGAGGAAGAAAGTGGTCCACTGAAATACAGAGGAGGTATGCGCCACAGATGCCATCCAAACAAGAAAACAGAAATGCTGTAGTTCCCTGATAGTTACTGCTGGACTCTCAAACCCCACCGTGCTGCTCAGGCTTGTCCCCAGATTTTGACCACTACTGCACTAGTGGAGCCTGGCATCCAGCTCCATTGATGTCGTGAAAAATAGGATTCAGCATCTTCTCCGTGAACTTGCTCATTCACACCAGGTCTGAAGCAGTCCTGTGGAGGGCCTCTGCTCTCTGTGTTGGATCTGTCACACTGGCCGCCATTTATCCAGTTCCTGTCACATTGCAGGCACCAAGCTAATTACCCGAAGAACCAAGGATCACAAGACCCTTTGCTCACCCATAAGAGTTTAGAACTCCTATGAAATATGAAGTTCTCATCTAACTGTAATACAAGCAAGAAAGTGATAGGTGCTCTGGAGAGAAAAATGCCATGGGAACTCAGAGGAAGGAGTGACAGTTTCTGGAAGGGGACCATCATGGGAAAAGGTGACTTTTGTGTTGTTCCTTGAAGCACACAAGGATGGTAGACTTTAGATCAGGAAGAGCATAGGGATTGAGGGGTAGAATGGCATGTAGTCAGGGAAGTACAAACTTTATAAGGTTGGAATTATTTTGGTTAAAGAAGAAATTCAAAGAGCAGATGACCTAGACTATGGAAGCCTTTCAACACCAATTGAAGATGTTTGAGCTTCATTTCACAAGCATCAAGAGCCTCCAAAGGTTTGGGGTAAGGAAGTAACAAAGCTGGGTGTGCTTTGGAGAAATGAAATGGACGAAGGGGAAATCGAAGAGTGGAGAGACCCATCAGGAGACCCTTGCAGTGCTCAGATGATATGGATGGGCTCATCCAAGGCAGTGGCAATACATGGAACAAATAGAAAAGTAAGGAGCAGATCGGATCAGCAGAACTTGGTGACCAGTTGGCTATGGTTGAGGAATGACAGAGAGGAGGGGTAACAGGACAGAGTTGAGCTTGGGAGATACAAGGTAACAGAGGAGGAAATGACAGCAGAAATGAAAGGTCTAGAAGAATAAAGGGAAAAGCGGATTTATTTGGTTAGGGAGTCAGGAATTCGGGAGGAGTATTGGACATTCAAGTGGAAATGTGTACTTAGGACAGTAGAAGCCACAAACTTTCCATTGCCAACTTTCTCTGCCATTGACCACTACAATCTTCTCTTGGTTATATCTCATTCACTCATTTAACAGATGCTTATGGCATGGCCTTCTTGTGGTAATGCCGAACTAGAGAGGAGAAAACAACTGAAACTCCCATATAAGATCTTTGTCCCAAATAGTAACTATCATTATAATCGTTAAGAGCAGCAACCATTTATTGATCACTTACCCAAGGCACCTGGTTAAGATGATTGATATTACTTCATCATTACAACAATCTGGTGAGTGAGGTATGCTCTTCTCCCATTTTATGGGAAATTAAAACTCAGAAAAATTATCTCTTTACCAAGATTACATATGGTGCATTATCAAAGAGCCTAAATTGAAATACTGGTTATCAGACTCCAGGACCCCTGCCATTAACCTTTGGGTTGTTTGGTGAGATTAAAAACATGCATTTTTTTAAAATGTTAAATAAGAACCCAAATGTTGAAGCAGCATTTTTTTTTAAAGATTTTTATTTATTTGACAGAGAGAAACACAGTTAGAGAGGGAACATAAGCAGGGGGAGTGAGAGAGGGCAAAGCAGGCTTCCCACCAATCAGGGAGCCTGATACAGGGCTCGATCCCGGGACTCCGGGAGGATGACCTGAGCTGAAGGCAAATGCTTTAACAGTTGAGCCACCCAGGTGCCCCTGAAGCAACATCTTACGCAGGGCTTGCAGTAGGTGCTTAGTGTTTGTGGCAGGCAGGCACTCAGGAAGGATGAGCAGGCTAGCTGTGTGGTAGCCATCAGTGCTAGGAGAAATCACATTAGATTGTAACGGGCAGGGTTTGCATGCTCGAGAGAAGGGGGCCTTCTAGGAGAGATGACTTTAGGGCTGAGAGGGAGAAGGTCTACGTGAGTTCAGACTATATCTGGGAGGGGTGAGGAGCCAGTCTGGCCTGAGTAGGCACTTGTGCATGGACTAGTAACAAGAGATAGGCCAGAACATATCCGGGCTCAGATCATGAAGGCATTAAATGTTTTGGACTCGACTCTATAGACAGTTCAAAGTCACTCAAAGTCTTGGAGCCTGGGAACGGCACAATGAAAATGGGCTCTGACACAGCACAGGTGACATTGGTTGGCAGGAGAGACTGAGAGGAGGAAGGAGGAGCGGGTAGTGAAGCTGTTGTAATGACCCAACCACCAACAGCGGGCGAAGAGGAGAGGGCAGCAGACGGAAGTGGGGAGGCAGCCCTGTGGGAGAGGGCCGTGCGTGGCTCAGGCTGGGAGGGCGGCACTGCAGAGCCCTGTCACCATCTGGAAAAGCCCCTGAGTTGTAGGGACGAGACCCTGGAGTAGGAGCCGCCCTCCTCTGGTTAACTCACTGCCCCTCAATGGAGAGAAATTCTGTGAGGATGGAATCAGAATGGGGAAGCTTCGATCAGGAGAGATGGTAGAAAAACACGCCCTGTCCGGGCAGCATGAAGGCACAGGCTCCCGCAGAGAGAGGTCAGAGGCGGGCTGCAGGAAGGGTCACACAGCGGCAGGGCAGAACTTGACCAAGAGCACAGGTGCTTTAACCCAGTTGCGATGGTGCTAGAAGGAGCCCGGAGACAGGATCCAAAGCCTGATCAGAATCCTGACCTGCCTCAAGCACAAGTGAGGTGATTGGCTAGGCCATCTGATCTTTCTAAGATACCTGGTGTGGAAACAGCCAGTCCAGTGCCCGGCATCCGGCTGGTCCTTAACACACGTATATGAAACATGCAGGTCTTAGAGCTCCTGTTTGCTCACCTGTGAGACAGGGGTAACAGTCTAGACTCCCCTACGGCCCAGGGCCGTGGGGAGAATCAGGTGGCATGCGGGTTGCGAACTCTCCATAGAGGCAATGGATCAGTCTGAAGGGGGAAGATCGTGATCGCAATGGGTCTCTTGCCCCTCCCCCTCCAGTCCCCTCTCCAGAAGCCGGGGAGAGTTTGCAAGAATCTCTATACCTGGGTGGCTCTGAGGGTTAAGCCTCTGCCTTCGGCTCAGGTCATAATCTCAGGGTTCTGGGATCAAGTCCCACATCAGGCTGTCTGCTCCCCTTTCTCTGCCTGCCTCTCTGCCTATTTGTGATCTCTCTCTCTCTGTCAAATGAATAAATAAAATCTTTAAAAAAAAAAAAAAGAATCTCTATACCTGTTTCTACTAAAAGGTGGCACCCGCGTTTGTGGCTCTTATCCTCAGCTGGAGAATAAGAATGATCAGATGCCATGGGCCCTTGGAGTACTGGATCATAAAGTCTTCTAGGGCAAGAATGGGTCTTCATCTTATCCCCAGTGCTTGGTGTGGCACCTGCTTGGATTGAGCTGAGCCTCATGATACCCAAGAGCAGCACGCTTGGGGCACTAGGACGTCCATCACTCAGAGCTGGTCCTAAGCCCAGGTCAAAGCCAGGCTCTGGTGGAGGGAGGGTGGTCCTACAAACGTAACTCATCTCATGATGGAGGAAGGCAGCGATGGTGAGCAGGTCGGGTTGACCTGGAAACAACCTCACTGTCACCCGAGGGGATCTCTGTGGCCTCACTTTCAGGGCCCTTGGCCGTTTGATTCCTGCCTGACTTCCTGTTCTCTCCTTTCATACGAACTGCATTTCCTTGTTCCCCACACAAAACCCACACGCTCCCCACCGCTATCCTGCCTCCTTCCTCCCCAGCCGTACCCCCACAGTCAGGCTTCTGTCCAAGGGGAGGCACGTGTGTCCTCTCTCCCTTACGGAGGGCTGTCCTACACGACGTACCTCTCCCTTCTCTCAGTCTCTGCTGCTCTTGTGCTGCTCTGTGCCCTTGTTCTCCTCCCAGAGTTGATAATTCTAAGTAGGCGTTTCATCTCTTTTTTTTGCCCCTTAATTTCTTTAAGGCCTGAGTCCATACAGCCTTGTCATTATAGGTGAGCAAAGTGATGCTCCTTCTCCCAGGATCTGGCATAGTGTCTGCCAAGTATCTGCTTCATCAGTGTGTAGTAGGAATCAGTAAATGCGTATCTATCAAAATCGTGCTAATTTCTACCACCATCAGCTTCGCCAGCATCTGTTAGCAAGTGAGCCCGAACGAGCACATAGTACGCATCCACGGATTATTTGCCAAAGCACAGTGGCAAACCCAGTCCAGCCTGAGAACCCTCCGGGCTTCATGGGAAGTAGTGACCCCAGCAGCTAGCACAAAAGCCCTGCCCTTTGCAGGCTGGACTTACCCCAGGAGCAGAGGGCACTTCTGTCGGCCTCGAAACTGTGGGCATGGGGCAGCAGCATGAACACTTGTCCCTCATAGTCTCCTTTCATTATCTCTCTGTGCCCAGATCTCAAGCTGGGAATATTTGCTTCATTTCTTGGAGGGAGAGTGACCGGATATGGTCTCCCTCCAGCTGTTTCTGCAGCCCCCACCCGAAACCTCAGAATGCAGGGTGAGGTGTCTGCCCAGCTCCGTGGGGCTTCTCACCAGCCTGCCAGGATGGGGCACAGGGAGAAGGACTGCCACCTGCAGTGGAATGAATCCCTTGGCCTTTTCCCCGACCAGCGTTCTGTCCCCCAGCAGAGGAGGTGGGCGTCCAGTAGTCAAGCCCAACACGGGAGAGGTGATAAAATGAGCACTTTGTCACGAGAAATGCTTGCCTGGTTGCAGGCCGTGGTGGTGACTGACGGGGAGCGCATCCTGGGCCTGGGAGATCTTGGCTGCTACGGCATGGGCATCCCCGTGGGCAAGCTGGCCCTGTACACGGCATGCGGAGGGGTCAGCCCGCAGCAGTGCCTCCCTGTCCTGCTGGACGTCGGCACCAACAACGAGGTAACGCACCCTCTGGGCCTAGAGCCCCGGGGCCGGAAGCTGGCAGCTGGCGAGGGGCGGTGGGTGCCTTGGAGGGGCAGGCATATCAGCACAGGGTTGGGGCATTGCTTTCCTGGGCTCCCCTCACCAGGGCGCTTCCCTTGCATGGCTGGGAGGTGAGGACCTTTCTCCTCATTCCCTTTCCCCCTCAGGCCACTGGGTCTCCTGAATCAGTCAGGTGAGCGTCCTGCAAGCCCAGGGAGAGAACGTACCCCAAGCTGTGGTGAGATCACCTGGAGTTTCCAGATGCTTTGGGATTTAAGGAGCTCGAGCCACAGGCAAGAGTTGGCTGCTCAGGGTACCACCCCGGGCCATGGGATTTGTGCCCCGCAGGCTGTGCTCTGGGTCCCCGTGTCAGAGAGACAAAAGACTCCCCAAGAGTTCCTTCTTAATGGCAGGCATCTCGGAGTTTTAAATCGGTGCAAATTCCTCCTTTTTAAAATGAGGGGGAAATTGAGAAAATCAGAGAGAATCGGTGTTAACAATAGCAGTTATACATGGGCACCAATCATGCTGTCCATTCTGATCCTGCTTCTAGCATTTCCCACCATCCGCTCAGAGCATTTATAAAACCAAAATAGGGTTTATATTGCATATATAGTTTTTGTATCCTGCTTTTTAAAACGTAGTATGTATGGTGAGTTTCCTGCCAGATCATTAGCCATTACTGCACAATGTGAGCTCCCTGGTGTGTCCTGGTTTACAGAGGAAACCTCCTACAGCTGGACACTCAGGTTGTTTCTTGTCTTTTGCAAATATAAACTTTACTGTGAGGCCATTTTTGCAGATCTGTCTTTGTTTCCACGTGTGATCATGTACTTAGGATAATCTCCTAGAAGCAGAAATGTTGAGACAAAGGGAATGGTCATATTTTAGATTATTGATTCATATTGTTGAAAAGGTTATCTTATGCACGTTCTGCAGTGATCTTTCTCAAGATTTTGCCGGGACTCTTTGCGTGGCCGTCCTCCTATTGCTAAGTGAGAGTGAGCGCTGCAGTTCTTCGAGAGGAATGATGCTTATTCAGGCTTCGGCCACAGATGCCATCAAGGGAGAGGACAGCCAGGCAGACCTTGCTCATGAGCTGGGAAATCACGGGGGATGGCAGTGGGCTGAGGGAAGACAAGGAGAGTGGGAGAAGGACTGGCCTGGAAAGTGGGGACCCTGGCCCCGACACCATAGACAGCCAGCTGAGTCCCCGGACCTGTTCAGACTTGATCCCCTTCTGGTACAACAAGGAACTGGACCATAAGGTTTCTGAGGAGCAGTCTTCAAGGTCTGCTGCACACTATGGTTCTCGACTAGATGCCTGGTCTTGCAGAAGTGTCCTTTGGTCCCAACATGCATGAATCACGCAGGTGAAGGTGAGAGTGGTGAGCTTTGTTTCAGCTGTTCTTCTCATCCAGTTCCTCTTGCTGTGTTCTAACTGCATTTAATTGAGACCTTTACTCACTCATTCCTAAAAGCTGGCTCCAAGCAAGATTGAGTCTGATTCTGAGGCCACTGTACCCCCGGAAGGGTATGGGCTGCCTCTAGCAGATGCCTAAGATCCTGCGTGGTTGAAGGTCTCAGGCTCTGCAGTGATGCACTGAAATTGAGAGCTAGCCCCAACTTGTAATAAACCTACCTGAAGAGGTGTCAGGAGGCAAATAGTAAGTCCTGGCCAGGCACAGACCACCCTGTTTAAGCTCGACAACTCTGAGAAATTAATTTTCCCAAAAAGACCCGCCCGGAGTGGCAGGGTAGGGATCCTAGTCTCTGTCTGCCCTCCTCGGCCCACACCGTACCTGCCTGCCTGACTGCCTGCTGCTTTAGAAGGAAAGGTCATTTCTTGATTTTTAGAATTTTTATTTCTAAAGGACCTGAACGCATTATTCCGAATCCTCAAAGAAAAGGGAGATGGCATTTCTCCCATCAAGCTCCATTAGTGTTCCTTTCCAGTGTTCATCTATGCATCCACGTAGATAGACTCACGTGCCTGTACTTTTGTTCTCATTTTTCCGGTGAATGGTATTTTATGAACGCTTTACCTATGTAGCAAAAGCTCAGTGAATGTTGAGTAGGTGTCGGGCTCTCTGCTAGGCGTGAGGGAGATCCGGGAGAGCCAGGGCGTGGGTGGAATAGCCTAGTTGTCAGTGTTTCAACACCGTCACATAATTGATTGTTTTTAATGGTTGACGTGTTCCTTCTCCTCCAGTGTCTGCTTCTCCGCCTGGGGCTTTAGGCCTCTGAATCACTTCTCCCTCCTGAGCGTGGACGGGAGCGCGCTTCCCCTGTGGAAGTGTTCCCCAAATACGTGCTGAGAGCAGGTGCTGTCCCCTGTGCCCGGCACGCCTGGGGCGGGCGAGAGAAAGCAGCTCCCGGCACTGCTGTGTGCCAGGCCTAGCTCGAGGCTGTTGTGGATTTGAATCTCATTTCACTCTCCCCCCAGCTCTGGGAGATGAGAACCTGGGAGCCCCGCAGGTGAACTACTCACCTCAGGCCCCACAGCGCGCTGTCAGAGTCGCGGTCTGAACCCGGTCTCTGTGGCTCTGGAGCTTGCTTGTCCCCTGGCACAGAGCCTCAAGGGCCGGGTGTTTGGGTTCCAGACTGGGTGAGGAAGACAGGGAAAGGAGGTGCTCCACGCAGGCAGGGGCCCATGAACGCACCGGCCCTAGGGCTACCGATGCCGTGAGCATAGTCCTCCCCCCTCCCCAAAGTAGGCAAACTCCCACCGGGACCCTTGTCACAAAATTCAAGACACAAAATCCAGAGGTACAAAGTGGCCAACATTGGGAAGAGGGTCGTTTTGTTCTTCTCGAATGCATTCACTATGTGCTCTCCCACAGTACAGCTGCTTTTTTTTTTTAAATGAGGCCACTTGCAAGATTCCCTCCTCCCTGGAAGGTTTGGGGCACATCTCTCCCTCAGAGCAAGCCAGAGCAATAGAGCAATAGGAAGGCGAGGCCTAACCTCACGACTTTCATCTACATGTCTGCGCAGGGAGGGTGCTGTTCCAGGAGCTATAGTGTCAGGATGACGAGACCGTGTGTGTGTGTGTGTGTGTGTGTGTGTGTGTGTGTGTGTGTGTGTGTTTCTGTTTCTGTGAAAACTCCTGAGGCTACAGGAGCTCTAATCAGAGTCAAGGAAATCACCCCTTGACGTTTCCTGTTGAAGGAAAACATCTGCTGTCGACAGCCCTGAAACTCTGAGTCACTGTTACCCACTGACCACAAGGAGGTTTGGAAAAATAAATACATGGGGCAGTGATCTCAGGAAGAGGGGATATCCCATGATTAAGTTCTAAAGAGACAAAGCCAGGGAGGCCCCCAGGCCCACCAGCTGTGTGTGGCTTGATTTGTGTCTTTTCTTTCATCCACGTGCAGCGAGACAGCATCACAGGCCGTCCAATGTTTGATGGCACCTGAGCTACCGTTGACCCCAACCACTCCGGAGTGAGGGGTGCCGACCCCCACACACTTGAAAATCCACATATGACTTTTCAGTCCCCAGAACTTAACTACTAATAGCCTACTATGGGCTGGAAACCTTACCGATGCCGGACATAGCCGCTTTGCACGTGCCGTGTGTGTTGTATGTATTATATGGCGCAACCTTACAGTGAGCTAAGCTGGGGAAAAATAAGTGTCCTTAAGAAAACCACAAGATAAAATACATTTGCAGCACTGTACTGTATTGATCGGAAAAATTCCACACATAAGTGGACCAGTGCCATTCAAAGCTGTTGCTCAGGGGTCATATGTACTTCGCATGGAATCCCCTCATTTACCCCAGGAGAAGGGGCGCACGGCAGGAATGGCTTCCCCAGGTCTGACTGTAAGCCCAGTGCTCATGCCACTCCACGTGACCGGTCCTGCAGGATGACCCTGGCGCTTGGCCCTGGTATGGCCTCTGAACCTTAATCTCCCGGCAGAAGTCTTGAGCCTCAGTGGGTTCTAATGGGGGGATGTCTTCTTGGGGCGACATGGGAACAGACTGTCCACAGAGCCTGGCCAGTGAGGCCACGGGGGTGCTGCCGGAGCCCCGGGAAGCGTGGGTCAGCCCACAGAGCTGGGGTTGAAGGGCTGCGTCCTCCTCACAAGAGCATCGGTACTGCCCTCCGCCTGTGTGCGCTGGTTCTGTGTGCACGTGACCTTCGGGGATGCCCCTCCAAGGATCTTCGTAGCCAACCCCTGGGCTTCACGGAGCCCCCAGAGACATGAGCAGTTGGGATGCCTGCCACCCTGAGGGGGAACATGTGCTGTATCCGCAGCGTGAACCCAGTCCCAGGACCTCCCTAGGCCCCCATATGCTCCCTGAGGAAACTCTTCATGGGCCTGGAGCTACAGGACGTAAATATTTTCCCAACCAGAAGCTTCGTCTTTCTTCCCGCTTAAAGCCACCGCTCAGCAAGTAGTAGGGCAACTGAAGACGGAAACCATTTTTGTTTCCCATGACACTTTGTCTCCAAGAAAAGCCCAAAATCACAAATGTAAGTGACAGAGCCTAAATTCAACCCAAGGTCTGTCCATCTCCAAAGGCCAGACCCGCCTGAGAGTGCTCAGAGGGAACACCCTGAGCAGGGCTACCCAGTCGGGCAATGGTGTTTCCTCTGCAGACGCTGCCCGCGCGCCTTCAGGGTGCCTTCTGCCTTTCCCGACAGGGCTACCAGATTGAGCAAAGAAGACTGGAGGATGCCAGTCCAATTTAAATTTCAGATAAATAACTACTTATATTTCTGCAGATGTCCCATGCAGGCTCCATGCAAAACATAGTGAGGCTAAAAAAAGTTCTCGCCTATCTGAAATTTAAATGTAACCAGGCGTTCTGTATTTTATCCGGAATACTTCCTGCTAAACACTTCCAAGCACTCATGTAAGGAAGTCAAGGATAGAGGAGGGCCGCAAGGAGAGAGTCCAGCCTGGCTAACGGTCCCACACCGTGCTGGCGACCATTCTGAGGGCCGCATCACTCGGTGCGACCCAGGGCAGGATGGTGACTTCTGGTTTCGTGTTGTGCCCAGACAGCCGTGAGAGATCCGCGTTGTGCTGTGGCGGCCCAGGCGGCAGGCCACTGGGACTTCGGCTTCCCTCTGGCTGGTCCCTGCTTGCCGGCCTCGTCTGCAGGATCAGAGCCCACACCTTCCGCACCACGCCTGAGCTCCTCCAGACAACCGGGCAGAGGGGTGTGGTGCCACCCCCACGTCACCTGGTCCCCGCCGCGTGGTATATGGGGGAAAGGAGCCTTGTCCTGAGATCCACTCAAAGTAAGGCTTCATTCTGGCCCAGCCACTTTCCGGCTAACTCCGCTTCCTCATCTATAACATGGGGATGAGAATAGGTAAGGTGAAAGGATCAAATTACTTTTGATTCGGAAGTGAATTACTTGAAAGTTCTGTACAAAGAGAAGAAGCTCTAACTTAGCATTATCTCCATATAGAAACTTTGTTTCCAACGTGTGTGAGTGCGTGCTTAGGTATGAAGTATTTCAGGCATAAAATGTTTTAATATAAAAGCAAAATATGAGTGCTTTAAAGCTGTAGTAGACTCACCCTTCTCTCTCAGGGGTACCCTGTAATGGTTGACCTTTGATTTTAAACGCAGGTACACTGAGAGGTGTTTGGAAAATCCTAAAAGTCTTCAGTATTACTGGAGAATTTGATTTGCCCCACAGACCGCACATGCAGCACCGCAAAATTGGCTTTTTGCTGCCTGATGTACCAGTGATCTAAATCTGTCCCTTGGCAGCGTTCCAAGTCACAGGGCCCTGGAAGTCTCTGTAAGAACTAACACTGAGTCGCCTCTGCAGGGTGAGTGAGCCTGTTGTTTGGGTTTCTGTGTACGCCCTCTGGCTGTGTGTGTTTCAGAGAGTTGAAGTTACACCTGCCTTTCTCATTTTCGGTGCTCCCATATGCCTTAGCCCAGGTGGCTGCCTTGTCTTAAAAACCACAATTTTAATGACTGCCTGGCTTTCGATCAAGTCATCACAACCTTTATCCCTTGGCTGGATGTTTGCTGTCTCTTAAGTGGTTTTCAGAGGGTCGCCTTGAAAGTGGCACATGAAGGGTGGGCACCGATGGGCCCCCTCCGTCCTTCAGTCTCCAAAAACCACACACCTGCCAGGGCGGAATCCTAACGTGTCTCAAGGTGGGATAGTCCAGCGGTGAAGAGAGTGAGAAACAAAAGGCTCACCTTTTTTTATATTTTTTAATTTTTTATTATATTAGTCACCATACAGTACATCATTAGTTTTTGATTCAGTGTTCCAAGATTCATTGTTTGCGTGTAACACCCAGCGCTCCATGCAGTGCGTGCCCTCCTTAACACCCATCGCTGGGCTCACCCATCCCCTAACCCCCTCCCCTCTAAAACCCTCAGTTTGTTTCTCAGAGTCCACCATCTCTCATGGTTCATCTCACCCTCCAATTTCCCCCTTCACTTTTCCTTTCCTTCTCCTAATGTCCTCCATGCTATTCCTTATGTTTCCAAGTAAATGAAACCACATAATTGACCTCCTCTGCTTGACTTATTTCACTCAGCATAATCCCCTCCAGTTCTAGCCATGTCAGGGGAAATAGTGGTTGTTCATCCTTCTGATGGCTGAGTAATATTCCATCGTATATATGGACCACATCATCTTTATCCATTTGTCTGTTGAAGAGCATCTCGGCTCTTTCCACCATTTGGCTATTGTGGACATTGCTGTTTTGAACATTGGGGTACATATGGCCCTTCTTTTCACTACATCTGTATCTTTCTAATACCCAGTACTGCAATTGCAGGGTCATAGGGTAGCTCTATTTTTAATTTTTTGAGGAATCTCCACATTGTTTTCCAAAATGGCTGCACCAACTTGCATTCCTGCCAATAGTGTAAGAGGGTTCCCCTTTCTCCACATTCTCTCCAACACTTGTTGTTTCCTGCCCTGTTGATTTGGGCCATTCTGACTGGTGTAAGGTGATATGTCAATGTGGTTTTGATCTGAATTTCCCTGATGGCTAATGATGATGAACAGGTTTTCATGTGTCTGTTAGTCATTTGTGTTTCTTCTTTGGAGAAGTCTCTGTTCATGTCTTCTGCCCATTTTTTGGCTTTATTATCTGTGTTGAATTTGAGGAGTTCTTTATAGATCTTGGATATCAGCCCTTTGTCTGTAGTGTCATTTGTGAATATCTTCTCCCATTCCATGGTTGTCTCTTTGTTTTGTTGACTGTATCCTTTGCTGTGCAGAAGCTTTTTATCTTGATGAAGTCCCAGAAGTTCATTTTCACATTTGTTTCCCTTGCCTTTGGAGACATGTCTTGAAGGAGGTTGCTGTGGCTGATGTGGAAAAGATTTCTGCCTGTGTTCTCCTCTAGGATTTTGATGGCGTCCTGTCTTACATTGAGGTCTTTGATCCATATTAAATTTACATTTGTGTGTGGTGTAAGTGAATGGTCAAGTTTCATTCTTCTATATGTAGCTGTCCCATATTCCCAGCACCATTTATTGAAGAGACTGTCTTCTTTCCACTGAACATTGTTTCCTACTTTGTCAAAGATGATTTGACCACACAGTTGAGGGTCTGAATCTGGACTCTCTACTCTGTTCCATTGGTCTATGTGTCTGTTTTTGTGCCGGTACCATGCTGTCTTGGTGATCACAGCTTTGTAATAGAGCTTGAAATTAGGCAACGTGATCAGGGCCCCCCTTCTTGCTCTAAACGTAGAGCCGCGGTGCCTCAGGGGATGCAGACACAGCACTGGGGCTGAGGGTTTAGGAAGGCAGATCCCGCCTCTTCTGTCCGCTGCACTTCTGCACAGTGACCTCAGCAGCACCATCAAGGCAGAATGGGTCTAGAGCAGTGTCTTTAACCAGAACGGAGCTGCCCATGCAGTGGGGCTCCACGGTAGCAGCTGTGGGCGCTGGAGTCACGCATCCTTGCCGTGACTCCTGACTCTTCCGCTTCCTAGCCCGAGGGCTGGGCAGCTTGCTCACTCCTGCCTCATTTGTCAAATAGGAGAATTTATGAGACCTACCTTGTGTCTGCTCAGGCCTCTCTAGGAAACAGGTGCAAAAAGGTTTCTTGGGGGGACCCCCATGAAGAATAAAGCAGGGAGCAGGAGGAGTCGGCAAGTGAGTGGGGCCTTCAGACTCCAGTGCAGGTGTAAGAACTGTGAAAGGAGAGGCGGGAGGACGGAGCTCAGAAGAGCCCAACCCGCAGTGGGGTCCTGGGAACGCCTGGGGCAGGTTCACGGAAGGCCCCGAGGAAATGTCACCTACAGGAGGGCCAGTGGGGCTGCACTGGGCTGCCCTAGCCCCCGCCATGTTCAGCCAGGCTGGGAGCCCCCCAGGGGGAGGTGGCGGACAGGCTGCAGCCCCCACCTCCCCACCCTCAGTGCGTTCTCTTCAGGGAGTTCGGAGCCACACAACCCCTGTGGCTGTCCCACCCCGAGGGGAGACTGGAGTACTTAGAGCAGTCCTTAGTATGTGGACATAGCAAGCGTCTTGGAAGCTACAGCTGCTGTTTCTCTATAGCACGTGTTCTAACGCACAAAGCTCTTTCACGTGAATTATTTCTTGTTCGTCCCCAGCACCCCCTGAAGCTGGCATCTCATGTGGTTTCACAAATGAGAAGACAGGTCCCAGGGGTCCTGTGATTTGCCCGAGGTCACACGGCTAGGCAGGGGTAGGGGTCAGGTTGAATGGAAGCCCCTCGGGGCGGTGGGGTCCTTACCTCCACGACTCGCTGTTCAGATACACATGAGGGTAACCCAGATGCTTATCCCCAAGGAGCTCCTAGTTTGCAGATACACAAAGAGATCACTCCTGGAGACCCTCACGCATGGAATGTCCTCCTGTTTCCTAAATACGCTGGGTACTTCTTCTCCAACTGCCTTCAGCCCCCTGCCCTTCTTTGTGCTGGCTTCCCCACCTGGAGGGCCCACCTGTCAGAACCTGCCCATCTTTTTTTTTTTTTTTTTTTTTCTGAGAGAGAGAGAGAGTGGGGCAATGGCAGGAGTAGAGGGAAATGGGGAGAGGGGCAGAATCTCAAGCAGGCTCCACGCCCCACTGCAGAGCCCAACATGGGGCTCAGTCTCACGACCCTGAGACCATGACCTGAGCAGAAATCAAGTTGGACGCTTAACTAACTGAGCAACCTGGTGCGCCAGAATCTGTCCATCTTTTCATGCTCAACCATTTCCCCATGACAGTCACCACCTGCGTCCCAGTGGGAACTACTCCACTCCTCCTCTGTGCTCCGTGCACACACTTCGTGCCGAAGCGTGTCGTTCGGCACCGTAGTAGAGTGTGTCTACTTGTCGGCCCCTGCCGTGCGCGGTGGGCCCGTGGAAGGCAACGACCGTTTCTTCCTCATTTACAAACCCCAGAGGGCCCGAGGTCAGCAGTAACGGATGATCTGTAAGCATGCGAGACACGTCCACTGAGTCTCTGCAGGGTGTACGTGTGAGGGGACAGAGAAGGCGTGGGGAGGTGGCCAGGGGCACACCTGGAAGAATGTAGGGACGCTGTGACAGAAAGCATGCGGGAGGTGCGGTGGGGGTTACCTCCACAGGCCGGGGGTCAGGTGGGCACCCTCCTTGCCCTGAAATCTCTGCTGTACGTTTGGTCCTTGTACCCTCAGGGACCAGCACAGCGCCAGGCATGTGGAAGGTATTCAGCAAGTTTTCTTTGAGTGAGCAAAGGGTTTTCTAATTTAAGTCCAGATCAGTGGCTTTGGATGAGACCCAGTACCTCGATCTAGATGCTGCTGGAGTGATTCTCAACCCGGGGCACTTTTGACTCCAAATAGACATTTGGCAGTGGTTAGAGACATTTTTTATTGTCATTATTGGGGCGTGCTACTGACTTCTAGTACAGAGAGACTAGAGATGCTGCTAAATATTCAGCAGTGTGTAGCTCAGCCCCCTCATCCAAGAATTCCAAGCCCAAATGTCAATAGCACCAGTGTTGAAAAACCTTAAAATAAACCCACAGCACCTGCAGCCAGGGTTTAGAAGACTCTGTCCGAGAGGATTTTCCGTGTCAAAGCATCCTTGGTTCCTGAAGTTGGACCCACCTAGGAGTCCCCCCTCGGTCAGTGGGTTAGCCTCCAGACCCTTCCCGAGATGACACCTGCAGGGCAGGGTGGAAGAGGGCTTGCAACGGCCTCCTCCCTTCCTCTCCCTGGTCCTTCCCACTAAAGCAGGACCACTGAGCAAACAGATGCTGTCTGTTCCAGGAGCTGCTCAGAGACCCTCTGTACATCGGGCTGAAACACCAGCGCGTGCGTGGGAAAGAGTACGACGAGCTGCTGGACGAGTTCATGCAAGCTGTGACAGACAAGTAAGTGGGCGACCCTGTTCCTTCTGAAAGAGGACTCTTCTGAGATAGTATGACTCGAGTCAGCACTGGTTTCAGCAGATACACAAACAGGAGGTAGGAAATGCATGCTTCTCCGGCTGCTCTGAAAATTGCCACCTGACCCCGGGTCCCTAGCAGACACAAAGCCAGTGGGTTTGTTCTGTGGGAGAATCTTGGCGAGCAGGGAAGAGAGAGAAGGGGGTCGATGATTGAAGGCTCGTGACTGGGCCGTGGTCACGTGTCTCATGTCCCAGGAAGAAAACCCCCTTGGCTGAGCGGTTCTGGTCTCTGGGCATGAACAGGGATGTGGTGAGCGGAGGAGAAAAGAAGTGTACCCTTCTGACCTTAGAAGGCAGCTTGCCATGGGAGCCATTATTTTCCACATGTGCGTGAGGACCCGACGGTATAAATGAGCCATCAGGGCAGGCCACACGGGCTGTGGGCCTGCGACATTTATGAGGTGTCATCTGTGCTCTGGGGTGTGTGATAATTGGCAGCTTCTGCCCCCTCTCCTGCCCCATCTGTCTGCCGTCGCGGGCACCTGCACGCCCTGCTGTGGCTGGCATGGACCGGGAGGGGGTTCTGCAGACAGCCCTCCCCACCCATGTTTAGTCTGATGCGCGAGTCCGTTAAGACAGAGTCCTGGCAACTCAGCGGCCCCTGCAGGCCCAGCAGGCCCCCTAGTCACTCGAAAACCTCCAGGCTTTCTCCTGTCCCGAGAGTGCCCAGGTCATGGCAGGGCTGGTCTGGATGTCACTGGCCAAGGCCTCTCTTGCCTGTGCTCCACTGCCCAAACCAAAGCAGTGGGCTGGGGAGAGCGCCGTGGGGGGCAGGCAAGTGGGGTTTGACTCCTGACCCCACCACCTCTAGGTCGGTGACATCATGGAGCGGGTTACTGAGAGTGTAAGTCTGCTCATCTGGTTTCCCTATCTGGGGATAAGAAGCAAGAATTTTATCATCATAGTGGCTTTTGGTGGTGGATTTTTAAGATGAAAGAAAATAATACTGTAGTTACATGGTATGGGAAGGATCTTTTTTTTTTTTTTCATAACACAGCTGCCCTATCCCTCCCCCATCCCACTCCCCAGCAACCCTCAGTTTGTTTCCTGAGATTAAGAGTCTCTGTTTATCTCCCTCCCGAGTCCCATCTTGTTTCATTTTTTCCCCTCCCTACCCCCCATAACCCCCCACCCGGTCTCTCAATTTCGTCATATCAGAGAGATCCTATGATAATTGTCTTTCTCTGATTGACTTATTTCACTCAGTATAATACCCTCCAGTTCCATCCGCGTTGTTGCAAATGGCAGGATTTCGTTCTTTTTGATGGCTACATAGTATTCCATTATATTATATTATATATAATGCATGCATCTTTAGGGTAAATACCCAGTAGAGTGATTGCTGGATCGTAAGTACCTCTATTTTCCACTTTTTTAGGAACTTCCATACTGTTTTCAAGAGGGGCTGCACCGGCTTGCATTCCCACCAACAATGTAGAAGGGTTCCCCTTTCCCCACATCCTTGCCAACATCTATTGTTTCCTGACTTGTGAATTTTAGCCATTCTGACTGTTGGTGTGAGGTGGTATCTCATTGTGGTTTTGATTTGTATTTCCCTGATGCTGAGGGATGTTGAGCACTTTTTCATGTGTCTGTTAGCCATTTGGATGTCTTCTTCACAGAAATGTCTGTTCATGTCTTTTGCCCACTTCTTGATTGGATTATTTGTTCTTTGGGTATTGAGTTTGAGGAGTTCTTTATAGATTTTGGATACTAGCCTTTATCTGACATGTCATTTGCAAATATCTTCTCCCATTCTGTCAGTTGTCTTTTGGTTTTGTTGATGTTTCTTTTGCTAGGCAAAAGCTTTTGAGCTTGATGAAGTCCCAATAGTTCATTTTTTCCCTTGCTTCCCTTGCCACTGCCAATGTTTCTAGGAAGAAGTTGCTGTGGCTGAGGTCGAAGAGGATGCGGCCTCTGTTCTCTTCAAGGATTTCGATGGACTCTTGTCTCACACTTAGGTCTTTCATCCATTTTGAGTCTATTTTTGTGTATGGCTTTTCCCACCACTATTTGTTGAAAAGACTGTCTTTTTCCCATTGGATGTTCTATCCTGCTTTGTCAGAGATGAGTTGACCATAGAGTTGAGGGTCCACTTCTGGGCTCTCTATTCTGTTCCATTGATCTATGTGTCTGTTTTTGTGCCAGTACCATACTGTCTTGACGATGACAGCTTTGTAATAGAGCTTGAAGTCTGCAGTTGTGATGCCCCAGTTTTGGTTTTCCTTTTCAACATTCCTCTGGATATTTGGGGTCTTTCCTGGTTCCATATAAATTTTAGGATTATTTGTTCCATTTCTTTGAAAAACATTGATGGTATTTTGATAGGCATTGCATTAAGTGTGTAGATTGCTCTAGGTAGCATAGACGTTTTCACAGTATTTGTTCTTCCAATCCATGAGCATGAAACATTTTTCCATTTCTTTGTGTCTTCCTCAGTTTCTTTCATGAGTACTTTATAGTTTTCTGAGTATAGATTCTTCTTTGGTTAGGTTTATTTCTAGGTATCTTATGAATTTGGGTGCAATTGTAAATGGTATCAACTCCTTAATTTCTCTTTCTTCTGTCTTGCTGTTGGTTTATAGAAATAACAACTGATTTCTGTGCACTGATTTTATATCCTGACATTTTACTGAATTCCTATATGAGTTCTACTAGTTTTGGAGTGGAGTCTTTTGGGTTTTCCACATAAAGTACCATAACATCTGCAAAGAGTGAGAGTTTAACTTCTTCTTTGCTGATTCCAATGCCTTTTATTTCTTTTTGTTGTCTGATTACTAGGCTAGGACGTCTAGTACTATGTTGAATAGCCATGGTGATAATGGACAGCCCTGCCATGTTCCTGACATTAGGGGAAAAGCTCTCAGTTTTTCTCCATTGAGAATGATATTCACTGTGGGTTTTTCATGGATGGCTTTTTTGATATTGAGGTAGGAACCCTCTATCCCTACACTGTGAAGAGTTTTGATCAAGAAAGGATGCTGTACTTTGTCAAATGCTTTTTCAGCATCTATTGAGAGGATCATATGGTTCGTGTTCTTTCCTTTATTAATGTACTATATCACATTGATTGATTTGTGGGTGTTGAACCAACCTTGCAGCCCAGGAATAAATCCCACTTGGCCATGGTGAATAATCCTTTTAATGTACTGTTGGATCCAATTGGCTAGTATTTTGGTGAGAATTTTTGCATCCATGTTCATTAAGGATATTGGTCTGTAATTTTCCTTTTTGATGGGGTCTTTGGTTCTGGGATCAAGGTAATGATGGCCTCGTAAAATGAGTTTGGAAGTTTTCCTTCCGTTTCTATTTTTTGGAACAGTTTCAGGAGAATAGATAATAATACTTCTTAAAATGTTTGGTAGAATTCCCCTGGGAAGCCATCTGGCCCTGGGCTCATGTTTGTTGGGAGATTTTTAATAACTGCTTCAACTTCCTTACTGGTTATGGGTTTGTTTAAGTTCTCTGTTTCTTCCTGGTTTAGTTTTGGTAGTTTATATGTCTTTAGGAATGCATCCACTTCTTCCAGTTGTCAAATTTGCTGTAGAGCTGCTCATAATATGTTCTTATAATTGTTTGTATTTCTTTGGTGTTGGTTGTGAGCAGTCCTCTTTCATTGATTATTTTATTAATTTGGGTCCTTTCTCTTTTTGATAAGTCTAGCCAGGGGTTTATCAATCTTGTTAATTGTTTCAAAGAACCAGCTCCTAGTTTCATTGATTTGTTCTACTGTGCTTTTGTTTCCTATTTCATTGATTTGTGCTCTGATCTTTATTATTTCTCTTCTGCTGAGTTTAGGCTTTTTTTTTTTTTTTTTTTTTTTTTTTTTTTTTTTTTTTTTTTTTTTTTTTTTTTTTTTTTTTTTTTTTTTTTTTTTTTTTTTTTTTTTTTTTTTTTTTTTTTTTTTTTTTTTTTTTTTTTTTTTTTTTTTTTTTTTTTTTTTTTTTTTTTTTTTTTTGCTCTTCTTTCTTCAGCTCCTTTAGGTGTAGGGTTAGGTTGTGTACTTAACATCTTTCTTGTTTCTTGTGAAAGGCTTGTATTGCTATATACTTTCCTCGCGGGACCACCTTTGCTGTATACCAAAGAGTTTGAACCACCTTTGCTGTGTACCAAAGAGTTTGAACTGCTGTATTTTCATTTTCATTTGTTTCCCTGAATTTTTAAAATTCTTCTTTAATTTCCTGATTGACCCGTTCATTCTTTAGTAGGGTACTCTTTAGGGTACTCCATGTATTTGAGTTCTTTCCAACTTTGCTCTTGTGGTTAAGTTCTAGTTTCAAAGCATTGTGGTCTGAAAATATGCAGGGAATGATCCCAGTCTTTTGGTACTGGTTGAGACCTGGTTTGTGACCCAGCATATGATCTATTCTGGAGAATGTTCCATGTGCACTACAGAAGAATGTGTATTCTGTAGCTTTGGGATGGAATGTTCTGAATATATCTGTGACATCCATCTGGTCCACTTTGTCATTTAAAGCCTTTATATCCTTGCTGATCTTTTGGTTAAATGATCTGTCTATTTCAGTGAGAGGGGGTATTAAGGTTCCCCACTATTATTGTATTATTGTTGATGTGTTTCTTTTAGTTATTAATTGGTTTATATAATTGGCTGCTTCCATGTTAGGGGCAATTTAAAATTGTTAGATCTTCTTGTTGGACAGACCCTTTAAGTATGATATAGTGTCCTTTCTCATCTCTTACTATAGTCTTTGACTTAAAATCTAATTGTTCTGATAGAAGGATTGCAATCCCAGCTTTCTCCTGATGTCCTTTAGCCTGGTAAATTGTTCTCCACACTCTGACTTTAAACCTGGAGGTGTATTGGGGTCTAAAATGAGTTTCTTGGAGACAGCCTATCGATGGTTCTTGTTTTTTTATCCATTCTGATACACTGTGTCTTTTGATTGGGGCATTTAGCTCATTTACATTCAGGGTAATTATTGAAAGATAGGAATTTAGTGCCATTGTATTGCCTATAAGGTGACTGTTACTGTGTATTGTGTCTGTTCCTTTCTGTTCTGTTACTTTTAGGCTCTCTCTTTGATTAGAGGACCCCTTTCATTATTTCCTATAGGGGCTGGTTTGGTGTTTGCAAATTGTTTCAGTTTTTGTTTTTTTCTGGAAGACTTCTCTCTCTCCTTCTATTTTCAATGACAGCCTAGGCAGATACAGTATTCTTGGCTATATATTTTTCTTGTTTAGTGCTCTGAATATATCATGCCAGTCCTTTCTGGCCTGCCAGGTCTCTGTGGATAGGTCTGCTGCCAATCTAATTCTGCCATTGTAGGTCATATACCTCTTGTCCCAAGCTGCTTTCAGGATTTTTCTTTGTCACTAAGACTTGTAAGTTTTACTATTAAATGACAAGGTGTGAACCTATTTTTATTGATTTTGAGGGGGGTTTGAACAACAGTTCAAACTCTTTGGGACACAGCAAAGGTGGTCCTGCGAGGAAAGTATATAGCAATACAAGCCTTTCTCAAGAAACAAAATCCTCCTGGATTTTGATATTTGTCCTTCACCAAACTAGGGAACTTCTCTGCTGTAATTTGCTCCAGTATACCTTCTGCTTCTCACTCCCTTTCTTCTTTTTCTGGGATCCCAATTATTCCAATATTGTTTCACCTTATGGTATCACTTATCTCTTGAATTCTCCCCTTGTGGTCCAGTAGTTGTTTATCTCTCCTTTCCCCAGCTTCTTTATTTTCCATCTTTTGTTCTTCTATATCACTAATTCTCTCTTCTGCATCATTTACCCTAGCAGTAACTGCCTCCATTTTTTGATTGCACCTCATTAATAGCTTTTTTGATTTCAGCTTGGTTAGATTTTAGTTCTTTTATTTCTCCAGAAAGGGATTTTCTTTCTCCAGAAAGGGATTCTCTAGTATAGTCCATGCTTTTTTTCGAGCCCAGCTACACCTTGATAATCGTCATTCTGAACTCTAGTTCTGACATATTATGAATGTCCCTGTTGATTAGGTCCCTAGCCATTGATACTGTTTCTTGTTGGTTTTTTTTGAGGTGAATTTTTCTGTCTTGTCATTTTATCCAGATAAGAATAGATGAATGAGAGAGCAAAATACTAAAAGTGTATCAATGATCCTAGAAAAATATACACTGACCAAGTCAAAAGAGACCCACAACCAGGGGAGAAGAAAGGAAAAAGAAGGAAAAAAAAATCTGTATCTCTATCTATATTTATCTATATCTGTCTGTCTCTCTATATGATTAGACTGGTGAATAGAACAGTGCCACACACTTGATTTTGGGTATGTTTTGGTCTGTTAGAAGAAACTGCCTCCAAAAGTTTTCAAGAAAGATGAACTTATATATGTACAAAAATAAGGGTATACACGATGAAGGGATGAAATATGACTTTAAAGATGAAAATTTAAAAATTCTGAAAAAGGGATTGGTAAGATAAGAAGTTGGTTGGAAAAAAAAAGGAAAGAATATGACGAGGCTGGAGACTAGAACAAAGCCATGCACTAGATTTAGGGTATATTTTGATCTATTAGAAGAAACTATATCCCAAAGTTTTAAAGAAAGAAAAACTTATATGTATTTAAAAAATAAGCTTAAATGCAATGAAGGGACAGAATATGACTAAAACAATGAAAATTGAAAAAAAAAATTTTTTTAAAGGTATTGATAAAATAGTTTTGAAAACATTAAAATAGGAAAGAGATAAATTATAAAATAGAATTAAGAAAAAAAATTTTAAAAATTTAACTTTGAAAGTTAAAGAAAGGTAACTTTGAAAGTTAAGAAAAACTGAAGATCATGGGGGGAAAGCCATGAATTCTACGTGATGCATTTTAGCATTAGCTCTGAATTTCTGCAGTTTGATTGGTGAACTTGGTCTTGGCTGGATGCTCTCACTGATCTTCCCCGGGAGGGGCCTGTTCTAATGATTCTCAGCTGTCTGTGCCCGAGGTGGAACTGCCCCGCCCTCGCCAGGGGCCAGGCTAAGCGATCTGCTCAGGTTCACTCTCAGGAGCTTTTGTTCCCCCCAACACTTTCTGTACAGCTTTGGAGGATGGGAATGAAGATGGTGGCCTCCCAATCTCCGGCCCAGAGGAGCAGAGAGCTCAGGGCCCCCCTCCTCAGTGCACACCCAGAGAAAAACAGTCAGTCATGCCTGTCTCGCTGGTCTCCAGCCACACTCCGTGCTCACCCGGCCTGTGACCAAGCGTTTCTATCTCTGGCGCGGGGCCCCATTTGGAGTCTCCAAACCCAGCAGATTCCTGCAGCGTGCTCCTGGTGGAGGAAGGAGGGGGTCTCCCCAGATCTGCCACTTGTGGGGTCCCTCCTCAAAGAGCAGTGGCCTGACTGTGCCTCAGATCATGGTTTAAGGTAACCCCGAGCTCAGAGCCACCTCCTCGGCTTCGACTCTGCAGCTGGCTTCCCCGCTCCGATACCTGGGAGCTCTGCCACGCTCAGGCACTCCGAGTCCTTCTGTGACCCCGCGGGTCCTGAGACCACATTGTCCCACCCCCTGCTTAGCCTCTGGGTCGATGTCCCTCAGTGGAGCAGACTTCTAAAAATTATGACTTTGTGCTCCACTGCTGGCTGGGAACAGCTCCTCCCCCCACACTCTGTCTTCCCAAATGTCGCCTCTGATTCACTTCTCCACGGGTCCTCCCTTCCAGAAAGTAGTCACTTTTCTGTTCCTAGAATTACAGCTCTTCTTCTCCTCAGTCTCCTACTGAGTTTGTGGGTGTTCAGACTGGTTTGATAACCATCTAGCTGAACTCCTGGGACCAGATGATACCTAGTTCTCCTACTCCTCTGCCATCTTGCTCCCCTCCACTATGGGAAGGATCTTAAAGGAAGGAAGTCTTTAGGAAGGGAGTGAGGGGAGCAAAAGTCCTGCATAAGTGAGAGGGCAAGGATCTTGTGCACACTGGAGGGCTTAGCCTTAGATAGGAGCACAGAGGCACGGTGGCAGGGATGTGGGGGCAGGGAGTGAGGGCAGGGAGCGGAGCACTGGGCACAGGTGCAGCCGGGTGGGTAGATGTGGTGGGGATATGTGGGAGGCCCACTAACTGAGGTCAAGGTCATCCATGAGAGTGAGGATAGGGATGGAGATGATGGAGGTTTTAGGCTGGAGAAGGTATTACCTGCAGTGTCCAAACTAGGGCGTTAGGCGATGATTGCGGGACAGCCCTGTGGGCTCCCTGCAGATCACTGGTCATGAACTTAACCGAGTGCTGTGTTTTTCTCTAGCCAGTTTCAAGTGTCTGGATGCAGGACAGGAAGAGGCTAAGAGTAGGATTTAATCACGGTTGGGATTTTGATAGGCAAGAGAGAAAAAGAGAAAAGAATCACCAGTATATTCAAGGGGTTGATTATGATGATGTGTCCTGAGGTCTGTGCTGAGTAAGAAGGGCTATGAGGACATTGCAGGGAGGAGAGGGGACAGCGGTATGCATGTTGAAGGGATGGTAAGTCCTAATGGGGCTTAGGAATGATTGAGTTGGGTAAAAGGTAAAATGAGCTGGACAGAGAGGAGGTGGTCATCAGAAAGTGAGGTGTTCACAGCCGAGATCATAGGGAAGGCACAGCTACTGAGACATAACCACCAAAGCAGTGAACCGAGGGTCAGCTGCATTAATAGAGGCATAACATCTAGACCAAGGGAGGTGAATGTCCTGGTTTGCTGTCCCTCTTTCATACCATCCTAAATAACATATTCTGTTCTAGACAGGATACTGTAAGGGTCATAAATGAACTGGTGTGTCTTTGGAGGGCAGTAACCATGACAGTGAGGGGAGATAAAGGCTTAGCCTGGTCGGGAGAGGACTTAGGGACTGCTCCATCCATATCGGGATTCAGTACACCTCCAGATATCTGAAAGCTGTTCTTCCGGAAAGGGGCTCCTCTTGTTTCCGTGTTCCCATGTGGAGAAGAACCAGTTGGTAGAATGGCAAAGGGGGCAGTTTTCAGCTGAAAACAAATCAGAGCTATCTCACAGCATACCTGACTCTCTGTGGGAATGAGTTCCCTGTCACAGAACATGTTCAAGTATAGGTTGTTGATGGGGATATTACCCAAGGAAATGTAAGCCTCAGAGACTCTTTAAGACATCTTCCTACCCTGGATTCTATTCGGACCACGCAAGATCCCTGTGGGGCTGGCAGGATAGATATTGACTCATTTGATGGAAGAGGACGCCGGGGCCCTGGGAGGCTAAGGAACGGGGACTGCAGGGGGAACATGGGCCTGCTGTCCACACGAGCAGACTGCCGTCCACCCCGCTGAGCTCCCTGCTGAGGAAGAGCCAGGGGATATGATGGGTTTGGAGAGCCCAGTTTCTGCTTCCTGTGTTAGAGACCCACTGTGGAGCCAATGAGTCAGAAGTCAGTCCACGATTCCCCAAAGAGAAGCCTCACTATTCGTGTGAGGAGGTTAGATAAACGAGGATGTGAGAAGGACTTCCCTGTATCATCGGACTGAGCTCCCCGTCTCGCAGACACGCAGGCAGCGTCGGGGGGGTGCGGGGTCGGGGGGAGATGACAGGGCAGGGGCAGCAGCCGAGAGGAATGTGTCCACAAGTGGAAATGGTGATGGCTTGACCACTGCTTGTCTTGACTCTCTAATAAGCTAAAGCAGATGCTTCTGTGGATGCTGTAGGTGGGAAATGAGCCGGTCTCCCCAGGCACCCTGCGGAGTGTAGTGGCCCCAGGATGGACTGCCTGGGTGTGGGGGGCGGGGGCAGGGGCTGCGTGTGAACAGCCTTGGAGCCAAACACAATGTATTTTAAGGAAGCACTTTGGGAGCTGTTGGCTCCTGCCTTCAACTTCCTTGTCTTTTTCTAAACATCCTGCTACTGAGAAGCTTCACGCCCTTGCCCCTGTCCGAGAACAAGGGTAGGGCTTGAGGTTTTGGGCCCAGAGGAAGAGTCACCCTGGCTTCATTACCTTCGTGGAGTCTGGCCGCTGGGAAGGACCCACCCAGGCGGAAGGAGTCACCACATCCGGCTACAAGCCCACTGCTCTGAGTTGAGACAAAGCCTGCGGTTCCCGCGGCTCCGAGGGCAAACACAATCATTCCGGCCTCCCTGCTCTCTCTCCGCCCTGCAGACCTGGAGCCCGGCACCCGAGTCACACGCTTTCCCTGGCCCTTGCCACTACCATGTGTTCTTGCATTTGGGTTACTTACAGTAGAACTGATGGGAATGGTCTGTTTTCCGTTTGCACCTGTGGCCCTAACCCCGTCTGCTGCCTGGACAGAGTGTGAGGTCTGCAGCAGCTCCCGCCTTTCCATGGGCTCGGGGGGGAAGCCACCCGCTTTCCCTCCAGCTCCCAGCCCTGAAACAGAGGTTCCTAGCGTGCTGGGAGGAGTGATAAAGAAGAAGACAAATGATAGTTTCAAAAAATAATAACAAACCTGACTTTTTAAAAAAATCATCTGCTTTTTAGCACCAGGAAAATGTTCTTTTTGAGTCTCTCCATCTTTATGGGTCTGATTCTGTCTCTCTCTCAGTCTCTCTCAATCTCTGCTTCTCTGTCTCTTACACACACACACACACACACACACGTACACACGTGCACACGTGCACACACACGACCTTATACTTGATACCTGAGGTTCACACCAGTAGGACTGGCACAATAAAATTTCTACCACATTCCACTAGTGAAAGCAAACCATAGATCCTACCAGATTCCAAGAGCGGGGAGGAGACAGGACTGAAATCCTAAGATGCATGGTTCATAGGGAATCACTGTCCCCTTGCAATCCTAACATCTTTTTGTGTGACATTTTTTTTAACAATTACAGAAAATTTTCTTTTTTATTACATTACTTTTTCAGTGTTCCAAGATTCATTGTATATGCCCCACACCCAGTGTTCCATGCAATATGTGCCCTCCATACATTTCTTAACACAGAAATGAGAGAGACTTGCCCAAAGATTAAAAAAAAAAAAAAATTTGCTCCAAGAGCCACCCACCGATACTGACTTATAACAGACTACCCATCCAGCCCCCCTGCACTCGGCTCTTGGAGCCGGAAGGAAGCCTTGGGCGGCTGGGTCTCCCACCATCTCCCTTGCTCCCTCAGCCCCCCGTCTCCCTGGCCACTTTGCTTTGTCTCCCACAAAGAGAGAGCTGCATACAGAGCCTGGGTGCTTATTTCCCCAGTTTTGAATGTGCTTCCGTTTTCCTGGCTGTCTCCTTCTCATCACTGAGGCTTGCAGATGGGTCCCCACATAGGCTGCAGGGTCGCACAAGGCAAGGGTGTTGGCGCCGAGAGTCCTGCAGGAGATGAGGAGCCTTCAGTAGCTACTCTGCCCTCAAGGAAGAGGAGACAGGCTGTGCTGGGCAAGCCAGGCAAATGACAAGGGGCTTGGAAGGGGAAAAAATGTCTCTTGGAAGAAACCAAAATGCTAAGCCTTCACCACATTGCAGATTTAGAGTCTGCATTTATAATATGCACATGGTTCAGAAATGAGTGTAAAATATTGTCGCCAGCCAGCGATACAGCCGGGGAACCTTCCTGGCAGAAGGCAGAGTCAGACTTCTCAGTGAGGACACTCCCACAAGCCGAACTGCGCGGAACGCCTCCGGGGGAAAAACAATTCCACAGTGAAAACAAATATGTGATTCACAGTAATCCACATGGAAATAATCTGCATTGTGGAAAAATCAGACACACAATTAATAGAAGAATTAGAACCCCAGAAAAAGGAATATTCTCAGAAAGAGTAGAAAGTAGCTCTGCTTAATGTATTAAGAAATATTTTTCATAAAAATGAAGTAATAAGGAAAGTATACAACATTGTGAGGGGAAAAAACAGCAAACAAATTTGAAAAAGAACGAAGGGAAAGAAATAAAACTTCAGAAAATGGAAAACAGATTCCTAGAAATCCAGGGAGCATAGGGCAGGACACCATCAGAGAACCCCTGTCATTTCAGAGACTCTCCGTTCCTCTGCCTGATTATCCAGAAAGCAAATGGGACACCAAGGTATTTTATCAGGAAAGATTTGTCTTTTTCTTTATTTCTTTTTAGATTATTTTAGGGGAGGGAGTAGAGGGAAATCATCCCCAAGCAGACTCTGCAGCAAGTGGGGAGCCTGACGCGGGGCTCAATCTCATGACCCTGAGATCATGACCTGAGCCGAAATCAAGAGTCCCTTAACCCACGAGCCACCCAGGCGCCCCTCAGGAAAGATTCTTCTGAGCTGCTGCTAATGAAAATAAAGGGTGGATAAGACTGGGGCCCCCAAGTCCAAGCCTCCTCATTCCATGCCAGAGGGGATATAGCAATTTCCAACAATCCCATGGCATGGTCCAGTCCTCTCGCTTTCTCTGTGTCTCATTCATACACACACACACACACACACACACACACACACACACACACACACACACACACAGTTTCTCCTTATTCTACCACATTCATTTTATTAGGCTCAACCAGATTGTTTTTTAATAAAGTTGGATAATTGGAATAAACTCTGAAAAACAAAATATTCTGACAAGATAAGGTCTATAAAGGAAAAAGTAGCTGGATACATCTACACCAAGCTGTGAACAGTGCCTGTAGTTAAAGGAAGAAGTTGCCAGGGATTTTTGCTTTCCAAGCCATCCACTTCTATATCGTTTGATTGTGCACCAGCATCTCTTTTGTGATTAGAAAAAATAATGAATATTTAATAATGAGTTAAGCATCAATTCTTTCCCAGAAATAGCTCCTTGTATTCAAAAAAAAAAAACAACAAGAAAAAAACAGTTCATTAAAGAAAGAAAGAAGCAAGCAAGCATCCTACTTCTCCCTCTGGTGAATTCAGTGCTGGGCTCGCTGAGGCTCCTGTAGTAGACAACAAAGCAGTTCACATACATTATGTCATTCAATATGCTAGTCCTATTGAGTAGATCATTGTCATCCTGTCCCACTGCAGTAGAAGCTGCAGGGAGGGATCTTTGTTCCGGGTGCTGCTGCGGCTCAAGCACCCAAAGCAGTGCTGAGTGTGCACTCTTGCCAGCTTGTTCTAGCTCTGGGTTGGTGCCCCGCCCATCCTCCCCATAAGGGGAGCCCTGGAGGAATCAGCCATCAACTCCCATTTTCAAAACTCCCTAGCTACCAGCAGGGAGGGAAGCACCGTATTTGTCTTTTACTTTTTATTTTTATTGAGACATAATTGACATAGAAAACCCTGTGTAAATTTATGGTGTCTGACCTGTTGATTTGATGATGACCCCCACAGGGGTAGCGAACACCTCTGTCACATCATGTAACTATCACTTCTTCTTATGGGAAAAGTCTCCAGCCTCTGGGTTGGTTAGCTGGCTCTTCTTGGTTCTTCCTTCTTTAATCACCACATTATGGGGGGTCCTGTTGCCCCATCTCGCACCAGAGCTAGGTACCCCTTTAAGTCCTTTCGCAAACTACAAGCCGACGTTGTGCAGTCGTCTCTCATGGGAAAAGCTGAGGCTCTTTGGCTCTAAACTTCTCCTGGTGGTTTTTAAATGGTATACAAAAAAGGAAAACCCCTAAGCTTATGGCATCCAGACTACAAAGAAAGTTTCAAGATTTCATTTATTTTTTTAAAGATTTTTATTTATTTATTTGACAGATTTTTATTTATTTATTGTATTTATTTGACAGATTTTTATTTATTTATTTAAAGACACAGCAAGAGAAGGAACACAAACAGGGGCAGTGGGAGAGGGAGAAGCAGGCTTCCTGCTGACGAGGGAGCCCGATGCGGGGCTCAATCCCAGGACCCTGGGATCAAGACCTGGGACAAAGGCAGACGCTTAACGACTGAGCCACCCAGGCGCCTCCAGGGTTTTATTTTAATTTTAAGAGATTGTAAAGGGCATGCATGTTCGCTCCCAGCCTTGATTATGTTTCAAGGGAGTGTTCCCATTCTGAGTCCCTCTTAGCAGAGATCGTCACTACTCAGTATTTTGATGTTATACTGAATTTTTGGACTGCCTTTTGCTGTTCAGTCTGTGTCTTACCTCATTTTCCCACCCAGCCCTCCCTCGGACTGTCATCTCACAATCTAAGAATAGAAGAGCGAGAAACAGCCTGTTCACTGGGCCCAACTCTGTCCCTTTACAGGTGGAGACCCAGAAAGAAAATTATTTCCCCATGGTCAGATAATGATAAAAGCAGCGGAAAATTAAGGGAAACCTATCTAGTTTGCTCGGGTTCACATAATTCCTGAAATTGCTTCCAAGCTTCCTTTTAACCTGTATTTATCATGTGCTTTTTCTGTGCCCTGGAGTGTGGCCAATATGAAGAGTACACCTGTCCTGGAGAAGTCATTCTTCCTGACATTGTAACCTGGACACAGAAAATAATCAGAAAATTGTTCAAGGCAGCATTTGTTTATTTCTTTATTCATGTATTTATCCATATATGCATTCATTCAATGAACACAGTGGGAAGCCAGAAATAGACTTTCTCTCAAGGAGTTTGTAATCGACTAGGAAAAAAAAAATCTCACTTCTGAGTTAGTGTAGACTTAGCATGCACCTGGCAAAGGGTCCTGCCTGCAGTGTCAGTCAGGGTGGCTGGGGAACACCGCGGTCAAAGGGCTTGGGACGTTGGGTTGGAGTTAAAAGTAATGGGCTTCTTCCCAGAAAAAGAGCTGGCCGTCCACTTTTACGGAGCACCCACTCTGTGCTGGGGTCTTTAATTACCACAGCGCCCTTAGAGATAAAGGAACTCAGGCTCAGAAAGGTTAAGTAACTTGTCCACTGTCTGCCAGCTAGAAATTACAAAAGTTTGGACTTGTCCCAAACCCACGAGTCCACAACCTGAGGCGGTTTATAGCAGCCCCCAGCTCTCCCCGCCTGGCTGGACGGTCCTTGGGCACGGCCTCGCCTGTGTTAGCCTGGGCCGCGGGGGCAGAGGGAGCAGCTGAACAGAGCTGACACGAGGATGCTTGAGGGCTGTGGCCTCTGGAAGGGGAGCTGACCTCGGACGGATGTGCGCGGCCGGGCACTCGGTGGAGGGACTGGTCCGTCTTCGGTCATTCATGCTTTCCTTTGTTCCAGCACCGACTGGGCCGGGCAGGCAGAGGGCACTGGGCATGGGGGTCAGTGGGAGCTCCTTCTTCAGCTTTTGTGTCATACAGGGGCAAGTGAGACCCCTCCCTGCCCTCAGGGACACAGCCCCTTGCAGCTCTGATCTAGTCCCCTAAGCTAGCTGAGTGTTTCCTTTTCTCCCCTTCCCCCACTGTGGCTCTCTGCGGTCCTGAAAGCACCCACTCACAGACCAGGATTTCCGACCTCATTGACCTTATTGTCCTCCCCCGAGACAGACCAACGCAATTCAAGGTGAAATTTAGCCAGGTCTGTGGGGGAAGGGCAGTTGAGACTCTGAGGAGGTTGGAGATGTGACGGACATGACAGTCATCCACCTGAAGAGAGAGATCACCACGGGCCACACTGATCGGAGAAGGTTCATGCGACCTCAGTGGCTTTATGACAACTGAAATGTACAGCCTCTAGGCAGATCAGAGC
>PITA01006540.1:0-99189 GCA_004023965.1 Spilogale gracilis
TCTGCGCGTTGATTTTGTATCCTGCCACATTACCAAATTGTTGTATGAGATCCAGTAGTTTGGGGGTAGAGTCTTTTGGGTTTTCCACATATAGTATCATGTCATCTGCAAAGAGAGAGAGTTTGACTTCCTCTTTGCCAATCCGAATACCTTTTATTTCTTTCTGTTGTCTGATTGCTGTTGCTAGGACTTCTAACAAAATATTAATTAAAAAACAAAAAGGCAAGGTAAATTAAGTTATGAAAGTGAATTATGAAAGGTATATTATGAAATTATGCTTATGAAGGATAGGGGTGACAGTTAAGATATATATACATATATTACATATATGCATGTGTATATATATATATTTATATATATTCAAACAGGAAAAAATCCACATGTAGACACATTATCATAAAGTAGCTGAATAAAAAGAAAAACTTATCTTCAAAAAAGAAAGAAAAAAAAATAGACCACCTATAAAAGAGCAGAAATTGCACTAAATTCCAACTTCTCAAAATCATCCATGGATGCCAGAAGACAGCAGAATAATATCTTTAAGCTTGCTAAGAAAAAAAATCACTGCTGATTTAATGTTTATTCCCAGGAAAACTATCTTTAACTATGAGGATAAAATAAAGACATTCAGAGCCAAGCAGAGACTGATTAATTTATTACCTAAAGTTCAGGAAATTCTAAAGGATGCCTTCCAGAAGAGTATAAATGTCTCTCTAGGTAGTTTAACATGAGTGTATGAAAGGTGAATAAATATATTGGTGAACATGTGGGTAAATCAAAACGAACATGAAATATCTATATAGTTGTGATAAAGAAGATTATAATAAGAATTAATTTGTTGGCATAATAAAAGCTAGAACTAAAATATGGAACCATAATAATATTTAAGTGGAAATGAGAGTGGCATCAGTTAAAATATTCAAATTTGTTTAGATTATTTGAGGGGTGGATATGGGTATTGATAAAGTTTAAAGTTTTTTAGGTATACATGCAGGATCTAAATACATTGTGGAACCTTAACTGGATACTGGAACAACAATAAAAAAGGGTTTTAGTGAAATCAAAGTAAAATCTGAAGTTTATTTAATAGTAATATACCAATGTTGATTTCTTAGTTTGATAAAAGTACTATGGTAATGTAAAATGTTAACAATGGGAAAAGTTGGGTGAGGGTTATATGGGAACTTTCTATAATACCTCTGCAACTACTTTGCAAATCTAAAATTATCCCCAAATAAAGACTTCATTTAGAAAATTATCTAGGGGCACCTGGGTGGCTTAGTCCTTAAGCATCTGCCTTAAGCTCAGGTCATGATCCCAGAGTTCCAGGATATCTGGCTCCCTGCTCCATATCTGGCTCCCTGCTCAGCCAGAAGCCTGCTTCTTCCTCTCTCACTCCCCCTGCTTGTGTTCCTTCTCTAGCTGTGTTTCTCTCTATCAAATAAATAAATAATATATATATATTTTTTTAAATTTCTAGAGTAACTACAAAAATCGCAAATGGTATAGCACCGCCAAACAAATAGGGGTGAGAAATAGATAGAAAAAAAAGAAAAAATCTCAATCGATCCAGAGAATGACACGGAAAGAAGGTAACACACACACACACACACACACACACACACATACACACATATGTATGCATGCATGCATACACTTGCACACATACACACACTCACAGAAAAGAAAAAAAATTCATTACCACCAACATTAAGTGGTAGAAATAAAGCCAAACATATGGTAATCACAATAAATATAAATGGTCTAACCTCTCCAGTTACAAGGACAAAGTATGTCAAGTAGCTATAAAAAATACCTAACAACATATATTTAAAATATTCATTTAAAACACTAGAAATCAAATAGTTTGGCAGTAAAAGTTTGAAAAAGATACTAAGCAAATACTAACCATGGTAAGGTTGTAGAACTATCTTAATATCAGACAAAATAGACTTCAAAGCAAAGGTTCATTAAATATAGTAATAAAAAAAATGAAAGCTTCATTACAGTATATAAAAATAAAACTTTTATGGAAAGAAACAAGAATTCTGTATTTTATGAGCATAATCTAAAAGCTGAAAAAAGGTAAGAAATTGGATTCTGCCCTAAAGCTTTCAAAAGGAACACAGATCTACTGACACTTTGATTTCTGTCTCACAAGGCTCCCTTCAAACTTCTGACCCCAAGAATTCTAAAATAAACTTATGCTCTTGTAATTTCTTTCAGCAATAATAGAAAACTAAAAGAAAATCCTCTTAAAGGAAATACCAACAACAGAGAAATGTAGAGAATGAGCTCAACCTCATTAACAAGCAAAATTGAAATAAAATCATAATGAAATAACATTTTAATACCATATTAGACAATGAAAAGTTGATCATTCCAAGTTTATGGAGAGGATATGGAGCAGTTAGATTCTCACCCCTCTGCAGGTAGTGTAAAAAACAGACATTAGCTAATAAATGTGAGTATGCACATTTCCTATGATCTAATTATTCTATCCCTAGGTATATACCTTTATGAAATTCTTGCATATGAACGAACATCTAAAGACCTGTACAAAATCTTCACAGAGTATGTGGAAGAGCAAAACCTTGGAAAAGATTCAAATATTCATTGACTTTAGAACGGTTAAATAGTGTTGGCTTTTCCTTCTATACAATAGAATATTGTATAGCAGCAAAAATAAATGAATTAAATATATACATATTAATGTGAATGAATCTCAGAAATGTAATGTGAGTAAATGAAGCTAGTCTAAGTAGATTACATAGAGTGTGATTCCATTTATGTAGAATTCAAATATGAAAATAAATTAAAATATTTTGTTTGGGATAGTGGAATCATGAAGAAAAATAATGGAATGATAAATAGTATTTAGTCACTAAAGGGGGCAACCCAGGGGTTCCAAAGAAATTGGTAATATTCTAACTATTAATCTTGCTGCTCAGTTCATGGGTGTTCATTTTATTTTTATTCCTTAAAATACACATTGATGTTTTGTAGACTTTTATTCACATGATATTTGATGATATAAAAATAAAAAATTATTTCAATAGAGGAGAAATTAGTTTTAGGTTAAAACAGATTAAAATGTCCATGTTCCAATAGTCTAGATAAATATATTTAAAGATTCCAAATTTGAAAATTAGAAAGTACAAATCTTTACCAAAAAAACACTCATTTTTTTTTTATTAATTTACTCATTCATTCATTAATCCTTTCAATGTATATTTATTGATGCCTGCCTGTCAAGTGCTGTAATTGTTCTATCTAGATTACTATTTGATTAAAACATATAATATCTATTTTAGATAACCAAGATGCATGATTTTTAAAGACTGTATGAATATATTGACCACATTTAACTGAAAGATAAAATAAAATGGGTAGCAAGAGACTGTGTTGGATAGAAATTAAATGACAAAGATTTATAATCAGAAAATTACTGAAACAAGCTATCACAATATGTAGTTATCTGAGAGAGATGTTTGTGAAGAAATAGTGGCCTAAATTTAAAAACAAATTCCTGGCCAACATCCTCATTTTCTTATAATATTTTATTGTATTTTATAATATTTCTTATAATATTCTAGTGTATCGTATGTTCATTTGGTAAAGCTGGTGCTTTGCATTCTCAAGTTCAATGGTGTGTGTGTGTGTGTGTGTGTGTGTGTGTGTGTGTGTGTGTGTAGGAAATTAACCTCAAGTCAGAATGAGTCCTTAGATACAGAGGCCTTTAAGGTTACACATCTACACTCGTTTCCACAGCAACAAGACTTTTTCCCCCTGAGTTTAGGCCCTAAATGTCAATTTGATGCATTTACCCTAAATTTTAAAATTGTATCTTAGCTAATGCTAATTCCATTTATAACTTTTCAGAATTCTAACAGGCATAAATAACTCCAGACCTCACTGTACTGAAAGAAAAAAAAAAAAAAAAAGGATTACTTCAGTCAATTTTGGAAGATGTAGCTAAATATATGTATATATAAAATAGCTGGCAGCAGACATTTCTTTGTGGGTTTCTGTTTGTTTTATGTATTTTTTAAAAATTTTAAGCCTACTTTATTTTTCTTCAGGAGAATAATAGGACATCTGAATAAAAAAAATATGGTAGAGAAGAAATGTGTCTGAAACAGTATAATAATGGAGACATTTCTAATTTTGTTATGATTTTACCAGTTCTCGATGACAATAGGTTTAGTTGATGCTTTCCTGAGTTGGGTAATTGCTAGTGAAATCCTAATTCTAATTCTGTGCTGTGTCAGGGACCCCCCAAAAATAGAAGTGTTCAAATCTTATATTAATTTAAAAATCATATCTTATATTAATTTAAAACTATCAAGTTTTGGCCCTAAACTTTGGAGATAACTATTTTTCAAAGCTAGCAGGGAATCTGGCTGTCATTTATACTCGATATTCAAAACTGTTAAAATATTGTCTTCTCCACCCCACAAGACGATGGCAGGATCCTTTATATCTCTTGTCATGAGTCTGAGAGATGAGTAACAGTGCTAAGAAGCTGTACAGAAATCACACACCATCCTTAATTGTATAAACACCACACTACAAGGATGGAGCTATGGATATTGTATAGTTCTCCATAGGAATTTCTGTAAATGGCTGAAAATTTTGGAACAGTGAGGCCTGGATCCCTGCACACAGCAAGTAGATAATGGGCTCCATTCAAAGGGATTGTCACTTCTCTCTTGTCCTTTTCATTAGTCACTGCTCCTCTCCTGTTTTGCCAGTTTCATTTTTCCTTCAGGCAAACATTCTGTAAGGCATAAGAAGAGAGGGTGGGAGACTAATTAGTGTGTCAAGAAGAACTAGAAGGTATGGTGAGAAATTCAGAATCTCATTTTCCTTTTCCCCCCTAAGAATTGATTTTGCTGTCACTATTTAAAAAATAACAAATGGATGTGCTTCTATTATTTGATGGAGATAAAGTACTTTCTTCCTCTCTACATATAATTTGCTGCAAATTCGATTAGCCAAATATATATTTCAGAATCAAAATTATTAAAAATTCTGCATAAGTCTTAAATAGTTTAATTATTTAAGGGTAAGGAATGGATTGATTTTTATTGGTTTATACATGTCATTAAGATAAATCCAGATAGAAGTAAGGTAAAAGACATATAATCAGATTAGAGTGCTTGCCAGAAAAGTAATGATTTTTTAAAAGCTATGCATTAGGGGAAAAACTTTGCAATCTGCTATTAAAAGCATTCTATTTATATCATTTATTTGGTTGCAGATTGAATGCAAGGTAAGGCTTTGTTATTTGTTTTTAATCTATCTTTAGACTCCTGTCCTGATAGAAAGTCTTGTTTATAGTGTCATTTGTGATTGTTGACAGAAAGTTTTCACAAATGAACTCTTATTAATCTCTCTTTTTTTCTTACCGAGGAAAGGAACGGACAGGCACCAGTGCTTTCTGTAATCACTTTTATTTAATATTAAGAAGATAGTGTGATTTGATTCTTTTCTGTTGTTATCTTTTTTGACTGATGCTCAGTCTTTCCCAGTTGGGTGTTTGTGATCTGGAAATGTTAAAACTCTTGCCAGTTCCTCATTAATCTGAGGTGTTAGGTGTTGATTAGGTAAATGTTAACCTTACACTTGAGTTTCGTTACTTTGTAAGCTTTGCTAGTTTCTGCTCTTTTCACTTATTCCCTTTCACAAGTGATCAATTTCCATAATAGGCCTGTTTGTTTCCAATGGGATTGTTTCCTCTTATAGTTTGATTCAAAGAGATTAATTTATTTCCCTGTCTCCTTCCTCTGGAATGGTATTTTGATCTTATTTTACTTTATCATTTATATTTATCTATTTGCTTCGTTAATTTGCTAGCAAGAAATTCAGTCTTCCCTTTTCCCCCCTGCTTTCTGTAGAAAGTTATTTTAATAGTGATGCCCTGTGGTTGGTTAACAGCAAACATGCATGAGAGGTGAATGAAGATGTTCTATTTTTTCTGGGGAGAAGGTAGTCCCTCTACCTTCCTTCCCTCCTGCTTCCCTTTCTCTCTCTTTCTCTCCCTCTTTTTCCCTTTTCTTTATTTTTTCTTTTCCTTTCCTATTATCTGCTTCAGGAAAGCATATTTTGGTTCTTAAAAATGGAGCCAGAGTACATCTTAAAAATGTACCACGGGGACACTAAATTAGGAATCAGAGTCTAATCTCCATTCCCATAAATGTTAAAAAGATCAAACAGGACAAGGGAAATTAGGCAGGAGTCCTTTAAGAAATGGGTGTGATTTTCTCTAAACCCCTTCAAATTCTGGTTTTCATGATCATTTATGGAAGGCTGGACCAACACCAAATCTTGTTGTTTTATTAGGGCTTTTAACAACTGAATTAAAAACTGACTTTTATCAATTAAAAATAATTGTTTGAATTCTTCAAAGAGTAAAGTGAAGGGAAATGCTTAGGAGTTAGAATGGAAGACCACAGGGGAAGCAGTAAATGAGGGATGAAGGCAGAGAGGAGAATTCAAGAGGCTGAGTCCTGGGTGGAAAAGCTAGAGGGCCGCCGCTTGGCTCTCCTCTGGGCCTCACTCTGGCTGTGTGACTTTGGACACATTCCCTACCCTTTCTGACTTCCAGTTTCTTCATTTATAAATGGGAAGATGATATGTATCTTCCAGGGATTTGTGAGGATTACAGGGGATGATGTTCATCCTGCACAGTGCCTCACTAAGCTGCAGGACATTTGTCTTCTGTACCTTTCTATGTTCCAGAATTTAATATGGGGTTGGTACATGATAGATGGTCACTAAACCACTGGTCGAAAGGGAGGAAAGAACAAGAAGCCTGTTAGAGCAGTATGATAAAGAAATGGGTCAGGAAGATAAGCAGGAAAACAAAGGAGGAAATCTGGAAAGAATAAAAAAAGGTGAAGGGTAGAAAGTTGAACAGAGCCTTTTAGGTTAAAACTGTGAGCTCTCCATGAGCCACCTGTGCCCCGATTCATCACATCTCCTGTAGAGGGGCTCCTCTGTTTTTTAAAAAGTCCACCAAGGTCTAAATCACAAACGCAAGATAAAAGTATACAATGTTAGTAAGTACACTGGGGATAGTCTTTTTTTTTTTTTTTAATGAGTTGGTAAACCAGCCCCACTTTCCTACCCTGTCAAACACCAGTGGTGATTGGCTCACATATTCCATATCCTAACCTCCTTGTGTATGAGAACTGCAAGTTCAGTGTCACTACTCACCCTGATTCACATGGGACAACCACTAAAATTGTCCTCCCTGTTTTGTTTTATTTATGTGGGCTAGCAAGCACTGAGAAGTGGTTAGTGAGTTGTTTTCTGTTTTCTCAGTGATTTTTATTAATCTGCATTTGACACCTTGAGAAACGTTCATGGATTGTTATGGTCAGTTCAGAAAGGTCATCTAATGTCAGCTCAGCCCATGGTGTATTGCAAATGAATCCTGACTATACTGCCCTGGCATTTTGGTGCTTTATTTATCATAAGTTTTGAATCGTTCTTTCATATTTCACCCTACAAAATCCATCATGTCTTGATAGATCTGGGGGAGTGGAATCACTCCCCTCTGCTTACATTACGATCAAGAACTTGAAGTTATCAAGGAATTTTTTATGTAGATCTACTTTTAATGTTTCTTAGTGTCTCAACACTCAAAATAATAAAATCCATATATGCTAATAAAAAAGAAGACAATAGTATAAGCAAGGATGGACTTTCACAAATCATCAATGTCGGGAGTAGTCACCTAATTAAAATACAACTAAACAAAACAATAAAATTTCAAAGTAAACTCAATCTACATTTGAAAAAACCTAAGGAGAGCAAGAACCTTTATCTTCAGCCCAGAGGCACTTGCCTCCTCTATTATGGGCCTCAGTCTCAGCAGGTCCTCAGTCATCCCTGAGCATTGGATGGTCAAAGTCTGTAACCTCTGGGCTTGGAGAACGGATGGCTGCTACCCTGTTTCTGCATCATTCCCATAACACAGATAACGTCTGTTAGATCTATCAATTTCATGCCCTTTGTACAAACTAAATTCTCAAAAGATTTTCCATGTATGAGAATTTCTTTGAATGAGTAATGAAATTTGGTCTTTCAGAATGGACTTTCAACACAAGAAAAATGTTAATGAGGAAGGTGTAAAATATTAGATTCGGTTATCAATGAATTTTAATTGAAAAACTACTATGTTCCAGCACTGTTCCGGATCCTGGATATTTTCAAACAGAGAAGAGAACACGGTAGAAGGTTGACACATAGCTCTGTATCCTGGTTATTGTCCAGGTAATGGCATGACTATAAGTCCTACAATAAATTATGTTGACATAGCACCTCAGATGGTAGGATCTTTCTTACCTGTTTTACTGTCTTGTGCATTTTGTAGCCTCCTGGAAATGTCAAAGCAAGTTCCATTTTGGGGAATAATTCACTTACTCTATTAGAGTGATAAGTAGTAGGCCTTTGCTAAAGCAGAGAGAGCACACAGAGCCACTGAAAATAAAACGTCCTTGGATTCTATCATTACTCATACACTTGTGACACTGTGTTTCCTCTGTGTTATAAAATGGCCTTTTCTCATGCTGTTATGAGGGCTGAAAGGTCATATAGCCTTTGGCTTATTATTCAGAGCTCTCAGAGAAGTGTTTAGTATTTTTTAATAGCATCCCCCCCCCACTATATTAGATATGTCAGATTGGAAAAATCAGGCTAGAATGGGCTAAGGTGTCTCCTTTACATATTAAAAATATGAAAAACAGATGGAACATTTACTCTGAAGGGCATTGTATTCTCAAATATTTCCCTATTTGTCTCCAAAACATCCCTAAGAGGTAAAATAATGGAGCAAGTACTAATGCGGCAACTGAGACTCAAAAAGATTAGATATCTTGCTCAAGTTAATTTGCAGGCTTATTTGTTAGCTCAATAAATATTTGTTAGTCATAGAGTAATTGGCAGAGCTGAAAATAAAATTTGGTTTTCTATTTTTCCACTAAGTTAGGTTTCTATCTTTTAAATAACCAGATTTAAAATTTTATTTTGTAAACACATGATTGCATACTATCTCAAATACAAAAAAACGTCTAAAATGGAAATGAAATGTCCTTGATTCAGAACTTATCTTCCCAATTATTCCCTTTTTACTGATATTCTCATTCACCCAGCAGGTAAATTGGAGAGGAGAGTCTCCTTGTAGTTCACGGCTCCACTCTGATCCACTCTTCTTTGTCCCTTTAATGACCATGGGAGCTCCTTCAGGGCAAGAACTATGTCTTTAATAGTGGCACCACCCCTCACAGTATACAGAGTCTGCGCATGGTGGTAAGTTAGTAAAAGCCATCATCTGTCTGATGGGTAATACAATTTTGTGCGTTAGTGCAATGGTGATTTTCCTTCTTCGAGCAGTGTGGCTGAGCAATCCCATCTGCTCTCTGCACTGCTTGCTGTAATCATGGCAGTAGCCTGTGGCTAGAGGGCCAGTTTTGTTCAGAAAGCCATCTTCCAGTCCCTCAGATACACATGGCAACAGAATGGCTGATTTCTGAGCACTTTGGAAGATGAAATTTCATATCCAAGAAAACAAGACAGCCACTTATCTGGTAAACAGGCATGGTAATCTAGCTAAGTTTGGTCTTTATGATGAATCATCTAGAGACTATTACTTGATCTGGGTCATTAGCTGTTTTATTTTTAGAAAATCTGTATTTCAGTTCAATCCATTTGATGGTACATAATCAGAGTGGATTTAGTCCAAAGTAGGTAATTATAGGTCAGCTGGAGGTGATTATCTCCATTGAGGCGCCCGCCTGGGGTAAGAGGCTCTATGTAAGGCTTTGAAAGCACCATTTTCTTTCTCAGCAGAAATTTAGTATAAATGAGGCTCTTTAAGGGCTTTACTTGCATCATCTTAACTTCATTTGTTGTCCTTCTGCCTGGGATGGGGAGGGGGGGGTGCAGACAAGGGAGGTTCTAGATGTTCTAAAGAAGGATTGGCAGTACACTTTCCTTTATTGTCATTAACAGGAGAAAGCAAATGTAACCATTTTAAATGGTTTAAGTTTGCTGGGCTGGTTTTTGTCTTCACTGGGAGGGAGGAGGCATTGAGAATTTTTCATTCCCAGGTACTTTTCCCCTGGGCACCAGATGTTTTACTACTGTTGAGCCATCAGCATCTCTCTCATCTGGTTGACTCTTCATCGAGCCTCTGCTTCCTCCATATCCCACCTCACTGACATCATGAAGTCCAAGAGGTCCTAATAAATGTGTTATCAACGTTATGGGCTTTGTCACCACCTGTTTAGGGATCTTAGCAGGGAAAAGAAAAAAATGTTTATCATTTAGACTCTTCTGAAAGGAAGCCTAAATTCCTCCAGTCGTGGTTGTATATTATTTCAGAGAATATTTTTTAGAAACCCTTTTGATGACCATGTTAGCACCTTGGCTTCTTTCAGTCATCCCTGGCTGCAGACAGCATTTCTGGCTTCATATAACCTGGAAGCGCACCTCTCACTCTCTTTCTTCTTCCGGTCTTGAATCCAAATTGCAACAAGTGCTAAAGGTTTGTGCCACTGAAAACATGATATAGTGAAAGGACATTAATTTGTTAAGTTAGAAGAATATGGGCCAGCTAATGGAGTAATGATTCATTGTTTGAGTAATCTTGGCATGCTTAATCTTCATAAGTCTTGTTTCTTCTTTCAGGTAGAAGGATAATATGTACTCCACGGGCTTTTAAAAATCATCAGATGTGGTTTATGAGTAATTGTTAGCTTACTACCAATTTATGCATCCATATAGTCTAATTTTGTCATCTTTATGGGTGGCAGCATTCAATATTTTATATTAGTATGTGTCTGGTGTCTGTGAGGACTACCTATGTGATAATTTCTAAACTAGCAGCATGACAGGTATGGATAGAAACATGTCCTGTGAGCATGGAGTGGATGAACTAGTAACAAAAAAAGAAAACTTGATTTAAGGGAAAAAAACAAAACAAAACACCCACAGAGTCCTAGAATCATAAAGCTGGAAAAGACTTTAAAGTTGATGTGGGGCACCTGGGTGGCTCAGTCAGTTAAGCATCTGCCTTTGGCTCAGGTTATGATCCTGGGGTCCTAGGATCCAGCCCCATGTAGGGTTCTCTGCTCAGCAGGGAGCCTGCTTCTCCCTCTCCCTCTGCCTGCAGCGACACCTCCTTGTACATATGTGCTCTCGCTCTCTCTCTCTCTCTCTCTCTCTCTCTCTGTCGCACTGTCAAATAAATAAATGAAATCTTAAAAAAAAAAGACTTTAAAGTTTAAGTTGAACTAGTACATCTGATTTATGGGAAAGTAATGCCCATAGATATTATGGGACCTGCTTGAAGTCTCCCCAGGTATGTAGTCACAGACCTGGCTTAGCCCTAAATCTGATCTGACCCCTCAGACACCCCTTTGCCTATCCTGCACAGACATTATAACATGGTCTGCTTAAACTCTGCATGCAAGCACAGTAGGTAGATATGAAATGCTACCAAAGAAGAAAGAGATAATCTAGACTCCAAGGTATATTTGCCAAATGAACAAAATATTACAGAAGGATTGTATAGTGTACATCATTTTCCATTCTGCTCCTACTGCCACCTTAACTAAAGGGGTTGGTTTAGCTTATGTTGCTTCTCTGAACTCTGCCTCTTTCTTGACCATCTCAGATACATTTGTGATTTTTAAGATGGCAGGGGAATACTGGAATCTCTGTTTTCCATCAGGTGGAAAATATGCTGTGACATCCAGAATCAGACTCCTAATATTGTCTCTAAATATCTTAAATTCTGGTTGTTATAATACATTCAAAGTTGAGTTGATAAATTAGGATGGATGGTTAGTAAAGTTAGGGTCAGATAAGTTTCTGGATTGAAGTCCAATAGTTAACATACTTCATGGTGAGACTGGAGATCCTGCAGTAACCAAATCAATTCTCCTTTAAAATTGAAGAACATTTTAGAAGTTTCAAACCAATCCCCAAAACTTATTTTAGGGGGAAAATAGCTGCGGGCCAATAACTTAACTAGATAACAATCTTATCAGGCCTCAATTTCCTCAGTAAAGCAGGGATAATAACTATTCCCACTGCGAAAGGGAGGATGCAATGAAATCACAAATTTAGTGTATTAGCATAGTGCCTGACTATAGCAAGTATTACCGAAAAGGCCAAACTTCTTTCCCCACCCCAAATCAAACAGAATTTGAGGAAAGAAAGAAAAATATCATTTTGTAATAAAGAGAAAGAAGGGTGATGTTTGCAGGTGATACTGGATAGGGTGCCGACGTGAGTTTGTGCTGTGTTCACTATTTTGATTTGAGGATGCAGAGAATGAGCTGGGCTCCGGGTCGGCTTCCAGTCCATCTGTAGCTGTGTAGGGTGGTCAGCTTCCCAGTGCACCTCTAGCTGTGTAGGGTGGTTGGCTTCCCGGTCCATCTCTAGCTGTACAGGGTGTTAGCTTTAGACACGTGAGCTATTCCAAATAGGAAGAAGGCTACCCATTTGAGATCAAGTTTTATAGGTGAATATTAAGAATATTTTTGGTTCATTAAACTCTCATTTACATTAGTTTAAGTACTTCCTAAAGTGATATTTAAATTCAGGGAACACTGCCTGATTCCAAATGTCCTTAACCTTCCTTAGTAAATAATAGGCAAAAAGATCTCAATACCTGACCTCCTCCTTTTTACATTAGGGGATATCTCTGACTTTTATGTATGTTTCCTATAGCAAATTACCAATTTCCATCATTATATACAGAAATATGTCCCCAAAAAGAAAGACAAAGTCTGACACATTGCCCACCACATGATACATAATCTATTAACAAACATTCTATTTTCCTTGTTTTTGAAATAGACAAATTAAATAGTTTACCTTTTTCCATGTACAAGCTTGTTCATGTAATTCCCCTGTCATGCCTTTTAATACATTAGTCAAATGGCTGAACTATTAAAACTTGAAAACTCATGTGAGTATGGGGCATATGTTTAAGTAGAGCACACAATTTCCCATCCTCAGGGGTCCTCACTGACTCTCACTTTGAATACTTTAACAGTCATACTGCTTATCTCATTGTTTCAGTTATTTGCTAGTCCACACTAATTACATTAGAGCCACTGGAGGCATGATTTAATCAGTTTACCCACAGCAAATGGCTCTAAAAAGAATGTAACAATTTCTTCAAGAAGACTAGACTTCTAGAATTAGATCATCTAGCCTAACCTTCTACAAGAATCCCTTTTAAGGAAACTTTGAAGGAGGGTCATCCACTTGATTATGTCAAGAATTGGGTGACTCACTACTAATTTGTGGGGCCTTTCCAGTCCAACGGTGGTTAGTACAAAGTCCCTTTACAAAAGTGCTGGTGATGGCCTTTGAGAAAAACAGAGGACCAATCTTCCTTTTTCTCAGAACTGTTTCTTAAATATTTGAAGACCATATGAGGTAGAATCAAGATCCTAACCTATTATTGTCTCCATTTAGATTTTTCTGATATTTGATCTAGCTGTACAGAAATGCTGGACAAGAAGTCTTCAAGACCTTGGAGGTTTCCAACCTAGTTTATAACCAGCTAAGGGCAAGTGGAAGGCAAGAGTGTAGCAGACCTGACTGCTCATTGTGAAAGCAAGTAGCTGGGTAAGCTAGTAGAAGAGAAAGATCTAGAAAGCAAATGATTTACACAGCAGAAAGCCAGAATGTCCTGACAGTGTTTATTCTTATAGCTCCCTGAATATATGTGCTTGAACCTTGATAAGTGTGGAATGAAGAGGTGTTACAAGAGAGAAGTTAGTGGTAAACTATGTTGGGGAAATCCTGGATTAAATAAGACGAGTCAGGTTTCTTTACTGCAGGACCTGTTAGTCTTCAATATCCTGCAGTAGATTGTCATTCTCCAACAGAGGTGTAAAACACAGTGTTTTGAAACATTGTTAAGCCTGAAATCCTGTGTTTTTCAAGCAGCTTGGGTCTGTCAGCTCATCCCTCCCTTTGGATGGCCAGCTTCTCTGGTTTTAAGAGTTCTTAGTAATTTCTCAAGCAATTGAAATAATCCAAATTGAAAGAACACCATAAGTCTATGTCAACTCATGGGAACTCTAAATTCAGATTATCTGCAATAGTTATCAAAACCTGCTATACATCAGAATCACCAAGGGAGATGGTCAATAAAACAAGATGTTTGGAACCTACCTCAGATCAGAATTTCAGTATGGAGACCTAGAATCTGAATGTTTAACAAGTTTCCACGTGTCTTCTATTCAGCCATTCCTCACTGACATCAAGTCTACAACACCTCTGGTGGGTCTTTGACTTGTCTCTAAGTACAGCAAGCAAGAGATCAGGGTGAGGAGCTGGGGCTTTGTAGTAGACCCAATCTCACATTGCCTGTTACTTGCTCTGTGTCCTTGGACAAAATTTTTAACTTTCCTAAAGGTTGACTTCTTCATCTACTTAAATAAATCTTCTTCATAGTGTTTTTCTGAGGCTAAAAAAATTTTTTAAATAAAATATATAGTATGTTTCATGGCTCATACTTTGTTCTTACATAATACTTGGGAGCTATTATTATGCTCATAAGTATGTTGGAATTAAGTAAATATAGCTGAAGAGAATAAATTATTCAACATAACTTCAAAGAGTTTTTAGTCAAAAGCATGTGAACTTCTTAAAAAGGAGGTACCTTATTCCTCCTTTTACAAAGAACCACACCTGCTGCTCAAAATAGAAAACAATTGAATGTTCCAGTTGATTTGAGGCTTTGTTTCCTTTTCTCTAGAGGTTAGGCTTTGACTCCAACAATGGCATAGGCTCAGTACAGTTTGAGAAACTTCTGTATATTATGGGATATGTCATTTAACAAAAGATAAAAAGTGTATTTGTGAATGTTTTTCAAGGATCCCACCAAAAGAGCCTCTTTGCCAGATGCTGACTAGAGCGTTATGATTCAGCCAAAGTCAGCGTTTACTTGTTTATTTCCCATGTACAAATGGCGAGGCGCTCACCAGCTCTTGAGGCAGGAAATCCCATTTCTGGGAAGCATCAGCTGAGAGAATATTCTCTCTCACAGTAGGAAGCCTGATAGCCTGAGCTCTGGAAGTTTCTTTCCACTAGAGCAGAGACAAACTTCTCTCTGAATTGATGGGCAGTATTCTCTAGGGCATATCATTTTTTGTTTTGTTTTTTTTTCTTAATGAGGGGCTATCCTTCCAAGGTTTTGCTTTACACACAGGTTTATTTCTCTTTTTTTTAAATAATAATTTATTTTAGTTTATTTTTTTCAGTGTTCCAAGATTCATTGTTTATCCACCATACCCAGTGCTCCATGAAATAATGTGCCCTCCTTAATACCCACCACCAGGCTCACCCATCACTTCAGCCCCCTCCCTTCCAAAACCTCAGTTTGTTTCTCAGAGTCCACAGTCTTTCATGGTTCATCTCCCTCTCTGATTTACCCCAGTTCACATTTCCTTTCCTTCTCTTAATGTGTTCCACTTACTTGTGGAGCATAAGAAGTTACACACAGGTTTCTTTTCCAAGCTCCCTTCTCCTTCCTCTCTGGGATCCAAGATCTTAAATTCCATCCTTGTCTCGGTATCAAAGCCATTGGTCATCAGGGGCAATTTCTGGGTCTAATTGCAGTCTTGTTCCTCATCCCACCTTCTTCATTTCTGTGCCATGGAGATTTTTCTTTCCATCTGTTGATATTTTTGCTATCTTCTAATGTCACTCAAAAGGTCTTATTTCTTTTCCACACAATGGTCATTTGTATATTTGCAAATAGTTATGTCATTTTATTTCCTTTCCATGGATGTAACATTCACAATTGCTCAGTATAAACTGACTGTATCTGTGCTCTTTAAATGCTCTTTACTTTTTCAATTTACCTTAAAGTTGCAGGCTCAAAGTAATGCCTCAGGGGCGTTTCAACCTCCGTAAATAGACTACATCCACTGTCTCCTCTTTTGCTCTGTTACTCTTCTGTTAATTGGCAATCCCTGATTGTACTGGTCCGCTTTGACATTTCTGGAATGTGTTGACACAGATTAAGTTTGGCCAAAGAAAGCTCTTCTATGTGCTGCTGTAAACCTGGGTACAACTGAAGTTTAATTCTGTTGACTGATTTCAGTCAGTTGAAGGAGATTGAAGATACATATTAATTGCAAGGGCTTTTGGAGCACTCAGTGATCTCTATTATCTATCGGAAGTATTTTGGTTGGGCTAAGGAGAAACAAACATTTTCACAAGTGAAATCTGTGAAATTAATTCAGACACCATAATTTACCAAGTACAAAAAAAGCAACACTTTACTAAAATGTATTAAACATGTAACAGATTTGGGCTTTTTACTTTAAAAAAAAAATTATTTAAACTCAATTTATTTAACATACAGTTTATTATTAGTTTCAGGGATAGAATTTAGTGATTCATCGGTTTCATATAACACTCAGCGCTCATTGCATCGCATGCCCTCCTTAATGCCCATCACCCAGTTACCCAATCCCTCCACCAATCTCCTCTCCAGCAACCCTCAGTTTGGCCTTTTCATTTTTATTGGCTCAATTTATAGATTTTTTTTTTCTTACAAAGGTCAGTGTTTTGTATTTTCTATTTTGTTTCTTTTTAATTTTTTCTTTGTCATTGGCCTTGTGACCGTATCTTTAATTTAACCATACAAAACATTCAGTCTACTTTTTTTTCCTGTCATTTTTGTCCCCTGCCAGTGAAAATTTAACTCTTCAAAACACTTGGAGATAAATTTGGTTTAATTCAGCGGGTTTCCATTTTCAAAAGAATAGGCGGTGCATTTACTGCCATCTGGTGGAACGTTTTAGAGGAAAGAGAAATAGCAACTAGATTCATTAAAACATTAAAAATCCCTAGCCAGGTAAAATTTCTTCATCGAATCAGGTTACCTGTTTAACTGGAGCCATGTAAAATTAATTCAGGCCTATGTGAAGTCTAAATTAATTGAAAACAAAGAAAAAAGTGGTATTCGATGTTTTCTCTTCCAGCTGCTAATTTGCTGTCCTAACTCTATAGCAATACTTCTCACTACAATCCCACCTTGGTTGCTTAAATATGGAGGTGAAAGTCAGAGGAACTTAAACTAAAAGATTTTTATCTTAAATTTTCTTAAGTTTTGACTCTATGTATCAATGTTTGATGTCCTTAGTAGATTAACCTCATTGGGCCTTTTTTTTTTTTTTTTTTTCCTCTTCTTCATCTTAAAATCTCATCTGAGTTTTACAGGTTGTTCTATTTAACATCCTAACAAATCAAGACCAGGTAAATTTTGTGTTGGTGTTTCCTCACACTGTATTCCCTTTCTTCCTAAGGATTCTTTATTATTCATCTCCTTTGTTAATGAATACACAGTGAAATCTCTAGTCCCATCTTCTTGCTAAACATCTCAGGCAACCAACCTTACCTTTCATTCTCAGATTACATGTCTCTGCAATGACAGGGATTGACTTGTTTATATTAAATGGTCTCTCACAATTCTAAGACTCCATGAAGTAATGGACAAGTCACTTAAATTGGTTTGACCAGTTAGATCCAATAGAGGTGTTACCATTTTACTCAGAGCAATAAAAGCTGGTAAAATTGCCCAGACTTCCACACAAGACTGAAAGTAGCCTTCCCTTAACTTATACGATGTGGGTAACTGCCTGGTTTATTATTTAAAAATATATATGATATTTATTATTTATTTTATATTTCAACATAATGATAGTCTGTGTTAGGTTTGGGGACATAGTCATAAACAAATAAACAAACAACATTAGGGGAAGAGAGACAACTCAACAAATGATTATAAAATGCCTCAGTAGTTCATCAAATTTAATATCCATAAAAATTAACTTCAATGTCAAATTGATAAACTTGAAGTTTCTCGGGCCCTACTCCTGGAGATTCTAATTGAATAGGTTTAGGGTAAAACCACAAACCCGTTTATTTCAAAAGCCCTTCTGGTGGTCCTTATCCAAGTGGTAAGACACAGTAGAAGAGACATTGATATGGGGGATAGATGCCATAGGAAAGGTAAGCACATAGTATAAGGGATGGAAGGAATGTTTAAGTTAATTAGAAGGATTCAGGGAGACTTTTTAGGAGTAAAGAAAGAAAAGATTGAATCCAGAAAGAAGTTTCGAATTCTAAGAAAAGAAATGAGAATTCCAGATAGGAGAACTTGGCACTTTGAGGGTAGAGCAAGTAGTTCAGTATTTCTGAAAGGTGCAACTTGGGGATGAAACTGACCACATATTCAGATATAAAGCAGGTGGCAAATTTCAGAGAATTAGTCCAATTTGGACAATGCTTTCTGATCACAATATGATTCATTTAGAAACCAGTAAGTCATTTACAACTACTTATGTCTGGAAATGTAAAACCCCAGATGTTTAAATAATACATAGGTTAAAGAAGAAATCATAAGAAAAATAAAAAATGATAAAATTGAACTTTCACTAAAATACCACACATTGGAACTAGAGGGAAATAGCTAAAAGAGCATTCAGAGAAAAAATTAGAGCTATAATATATACATTTAAAAAGTAGAAGTGTTGGGAACCCAGGGGGCTCAGTCGGTTGAGAATCCTACTATTGGTTTGGGCTCAGGTCATGATCTCAGTGTCATGAGATCGAGCCTCGCATCAGGCTCCATGCTGGGTGTGAAGCTTGCTTAGATTCTCTCTCCCTATCCTTCAGCCCCTCTCCCCACTCTTTCCCAAATAAATAAATCATTAAGAAAAAAGCAGAAAAATTAAAAATTAAAGTGGAAGGAAGGAAATAATTAAAATATAAGCTACTGAAAGCAGAATCCAAATAGAACAATCAAGATTATCATATCAATTGCAGTCTTTTTAGAAATTAAAAAGTACATATACCTGTGTGTCTACTTTTGACATGAATTATTTAAACATGTGAGTTTTAATTATTTAATTTGAATATTTTAATTATTTGAATTGAGTCTATGAACTGTTCAAACATGTATGTTTTAAACCCTGGACATATGATGTTTAAAAATAAAGTTTGTAATAGTATTTGATTTCTACATCTCGACCAGTGTTGGTTACCCATGATAATCCACCATAATATGATTCCAGCTGTATCCAAAAATATATATATACATATATATAATATATACATACACATATGTATGTGTGTGTATTTGAAATGCATTGTCATGGAATCAGTTACCAGACAAATAAACACATGATTAAGTCATAGATCTTAATGTGATGCTTGAAAACACTCAAGAGTTTTCCCACCTGGTAATCAGAAAGAGAATGTATTGCTATCAGGGCTATGGACAAAGATTCAATCCTATTTGTATGTATCACATAAATATCTTTATTCATTGCATGTCAATAAGGTAAAAGAACAAACTTATTTCCAAAGTAGTTGATATTCACAAATTAATTAAAGTATTATTTTTGTCATAAATCTTCAATCTCAGATGATCGGCACACTACCATTATTTCTGATAGCAATTATAAAAACAAACAAGTTCTGATAATTAATGATTGAAAAGAAAGAGATTGCCCAACCAAAAGTATTTCTGAATACCTAGTGTAATGTTACTGTAGTAGCTCTTCTTTCTTGACATTCTGCCTCTAACATGTGATACTTGAAGAAAAATATCTGCATCAATTTGTGAATCATAAACATGCTGTGTAGGTCAGAATTATAATGAAAAAAGTATTGATAATCCTGGCTACATTCATCTGTCCTTCCCTTTTTATTTATTTATTATTTATTTATTTATTTATTTATTTGAAAATGCAATGTATTTTTTTTCAATTACTGTGTAACAAATAACCACAAACTCAATGACTTAATACACTATCTCAGTTTCCAATTTCTAGTCGAAGAATAACTGTATCTTTTGCCCCTCCCCTTTTACCTCCTGCTTTAAGAATCTTGATGGAAAAACAGGTGTTTGGAATTTTAGAGGATCTTTGATAAGGCAGAAAGCCTTAAAAAGCTGGCTTAGGAGTTTGCAGAAGATGCCTACACAAAAGGAATTAATATAGTAGGTTTGATATTGCTATGCTTAGAAAGGTCTACTTGCAAGGTTAAGTCTTGACATGTTTGGTAACTTGGCTGGTAAATAGTTCTTTAGACTGATAGAAAACTTTCTCTAAGTGAAAACAGTGCCTCAGTATACTTAAAACTATTTGTACAAATTATATGATTTATGCTGAATGCCTGCTTTCCTTACAGGAATTTTGAATTTTAGTACATGGTAGACAGAGAGTGCCTATGTTACCAGACTGCAATAAAAACTTTGGGCACTGAGTCTCTAACAAGCTTTTCTGATGAATGAGATGTTATCACAATTCAACACTGGAGGGGCAAAGAGTATCCTGTGTGACTCTAGTGGGGGAAGCTTACACCTGATTTCATCTGCACTGTGCCTGTCTGCCTTTTCCCTTTGCTGATTTTCTTTTTTTTTTTCTTGACTCCTTTTAAAATTTTTTTATTTAAATTCAATTTCATTAACATACACTGTATTATTAGTTTCAGGGTTAGAATACAGGAATTCATCAGTTGCATGCAATACCCAGTCCTCATTACATCATGTGCCCTCCTAAATGCCCATCACCCAGTTACCCCTTCCTCCCATCCACCTCTCTTCCAGCAACCCTCAGTTTATTCCCTATAGTTAAGAGTCTCCTCTGGTTTGAATCCCTCTCTGTTTTCTTCTTATTTTATTTGTCTCTCCCCTCTCCTATGATCCTGTTTTGTTTCTTAAATTCCACATATGTGTGAACCCATAGAATCATTGTCTTTCTCTGACTGAGAAAAACATTTCACTTAGCATAATACCTTCGAGTTCTATCCACATTGTTGTAAATGGCAAGATTCCATTCTTTTTGTTGGCTGAGTAAAACTCCATTTTACACACACACACACACACACACACACACACACACACACTACATTTTCTTTATCCATTTATCAGGACATCTGGGCTCTTTCCACAGTTTGGCAATTGTGGACATTGCTGCTATAAACATTGGGGTGCCTGTGCCCTTTTGAATCTCTACGTTTGTATCCTTTGGATAAATACCTAGTAGTGTAATTACTGTGTCGTAAGGTAGCTCTATCTTTAACTTTCTGAGGAAACTCCATACTGTTTTCCAGAGTGGCTATACCTGCTTGCATTCTCACCAACAGTGTAGGAGAGTTCCTCTTTCTCTGTATCCTCTCCAGCTTCTGTTGTTTACTGAGTTGTTTATTTTAGCCATTCTGACCAGTGTGAGGTGGTATCTCATTGTATTTCGCTGATGCTGAGTGATATTGAGCACTTTTTCATGTGTCTGTTGGCCATTTGCATGTCTTCTTTGGAGAAATGTCTGTTCATGTATTCTGCCCATTTTTCGACCATTCTTTTCCTTACTTTTGGGGTATTGAGTTTGATAAGTTCTTTATAGATCTTGGATTCTAGCCATTTAGCTGATAAGACATTTGAAAATATATCCTCCCATTATGTAGGTTGCCTTTTAGTTTCCTGATTTTCCTATGTATCCTTTCACTGTAGAAATCACAGACACAAATAGGACTATACAGTGAATCCTACTGGTCCTCTTAGCAAATCATCAAATCTAAGGGTAGTCTTAAAGACCCGAACAGAGTGACACATAGGAATTACTGTTCAGGAAATACTGAACTGCCATGTAATGTTCTCTATTCATGCTGCTTGAAACTGGAATGGTACAAAGGAAAAAGAAGCATACATTTGATCAAGTTGAGGTTCATCTAGATTAATAAACATTCTTTAAAAGTGTTCAAGTATCTTCTAAAATTGCTAAGGGGTTATCAGTTACATACTACATGAGTATTAATACTAACATTCAATACCACTGTAGCACTTACACTAGTCATAGTCCTAAATTGTTCACATGGATTATGTTATTCAATTCTTGCATTGCCTTTTACAGCACCTATGATTATTTATACTTTACATATGCAGACTGAGGCTCAGAGTGATTAAGTAACTTGTCCCAGCCACACCTCTGTGAGTAGCAGTCAGGATGTCAACAGAGGGAGTCTGACTCCAAAGCCCTCCTCTTAACCCTAATCTTGTTTTTTAAAATATTTTATTTATTTATTTGAGAGAGAGCACACAAGCAGGGACAGTGGCATAGAGAGAGGGAGAAGCAGACTCCCCACTGAGCAGGGGGCCCAGTGCAGGGCTGGATCTCAGGACTCCAAGATCATGACCTGTGCCAAAGGCAGATGCTTAATGGACTGGGCCACCCAGGTACCCTTTAACCACTGATCTTTTCTGACATCTTGAATTAGGACTGGGTTTTTTCCCCACAGAAAGAAGAGTATCTGATTGGAGAAAAGAGAGATGGGTCATTTTGGAGTATGGAACACTTGAGTCCTGCCATGGTAGGTTGCAAACTCCACTCTATTCCATCATACTATATTGCCAAATGTATTTAAAAAAAAAAAAAAGATGCCTAGGTGGCTCAGAGGGTTAAGCCTCTGCCTTCAGCTCAGGTCATGATCTCAGGGTTCTGGGATCGAGTCCCACATCGGGCTCTCTGCTCAGTGGGGAGCCTGCTTCCCCCCCCCTTTCTCTGCCAGCCTCTCTGCCTATTTGTGATCTCTCTCTCTTCACATGTGAAGTATCACAAAATCCAAAAGCAGAAAATGGAAATACACTGTTGTCAAGTGCTTATACTATATATGAACTCATATAATATTATTTGAACACAGAATTTAAATAAATAAAATCTTAAAAAAAAAAAAAACATACACTGCACTGAAGACATAAGAGAAGGGTACTGAAGTCTGTTGGCCCAGAGGCCTCAAAGGATTTGGAAATCTCAGAGCAATGAAAAAATAAATTAGAAAAGTAACAAAGACAAACATTAACCTATATTTTTAAAATATGCCTAGAACCCAGGAGTCTTACTGAAGGGAAAAGAAATAGCTCAGAGTTTGGAAATCCAAGGAAGTTAGAGTGTAAGACAGGTCTGTAAAGGGATCCTCTCAAGTGCTTGATAGAATTCTGACCTAGGTTTGCATGTAAAGACTATGGGAGTCAAGGGAGAAGGGGAGAATCATAGGAAGGAACAGGCAGAACAATTCCCAGGGCTCACATACAGTGAGAGACAATCACTGTTTCCAATAGCCAGAGTGGAAAAATATCTTCATACACATGGCACTGGGTAGATTTCTTAAGGAGTTATTGTCTCAGTAGTGGTCCAGATTAGCCCCTAAATTATCCCAAGGAGAAGCACGAATATACCATATGAGACATCATAATAAAATTGCTAAATTAATGCTGAAGATAAAATGTTAAAATCAGCCAGGAAGGGAGAAGAAACAGAAATGCGAAGTATAGAGGAATGCCAGCAGCCCTGTCATCAGAAACCACTCAAACCAGAATAGTAGAACATCTTTAAAGTACTGAAAGGGAAAAGAAAATCAACCTAAGGTTCTATATCCAGCAAACATGTTTTTAAAATAATATAAAAGACTTTTTTAGACATAAAAAGGCTAAGAATATATTGCTATCAGACCTCAATTGTGAAAAATGCTAAAGTAAATCTTTCAGGAGAAAGGAAAATATTATCAGGAATTTGATCTACATAAAAGAATGAAAAACATTGAATGAAAAGCATTTGAAGGAGTAAACATATATTTTGAAGAAATTTAAAAGATAAGAGACTTTTAGAAGCAAAACAACTGTATTTTGGAGTCTATAACACATGTGAAGTATCACAAAATCCAAAAGCAGAAAATGGAAATACACTGTTGTTAAGTGCTTATACTATATATGAACTCATATAATATTATTTGAACACAGAATTTAAAGATGTATATTACAAACTTTAGAGTTACCATTAAAAAAAAAAAAACAAAAAGAGGTTTAGTTAATAAGCCAACAATGGAGATGAAGTGGAATAAGCAAAAACACTCAATTAATACCAAAATGCCAGGAAAAGAGAAATGAAGATTTAGTAGAATAGATCAAAATGAATAGGCAGAGGGTAACTTTAAGCCCTAGCCTATCAATTGCATTAAAAGTCAGCAGTATAATTAAAAGGCAGAGATTGTCAATGATACAAAAGCAAGACCCAATTATATGCCATCTAAAAAAATCCAGTTTAACTATAATGGAACAGGTAACTTGAGGGTAAAATGATGGAAAATTACATACCATAAAATACTAATCAAAAGAAAGCTATGGGGCACCTGGGTGGCTCAGTTGGTTAAGCAACTGCCTTTGGCTCGGGTCATGATCCTGGAGACCCGGGATCGAGTCCCACATCTGGCTCCCTGCTCAGCAGGAAGCCTGCTTCTCCCTCTCTCACTCCCCCTGCTTGTGTTCCCTTTCTCGCTGTGTTTCTCTCTGTCAAATAAATAAAATCTTAAAAAAAATAAATAAAAAGAAAGCTAGAGTGGTGATATTCATATCAAACAAAGTAGATTTTGAAACAAAGAACATTGCTAGGAATAAAGAAGTTCAGTTCTTACTAATAAAGTTATTAAATTATCAAGGGATATCAATATTAAATGTATACACAAATCCACAATTATATTTAGATATACTAACACCTTACATTCAATAATTAATGGAAGTAGAAGACAGAAAATCAATGAGACCACACTAGTCCTGAATGACAATATCAAACTATTCAATATTATTGACATTTATAGAACACTTTACCCAAAACAACAGAACTCACATTCTTTTCAAATGCACATGAAACATTTTACAAGACCATTTTCTATGACATAAAACAAGTCTCAAGAATTTAAAATAATTGGAATCTTAAAAAGTATGTTCTTTGACCACAACAGAATTTAATGAAAACAAAAACAAAAACAAAAAAAACACCAACATCAGAAACATACCTGGAAAATCCCCAGATATTTGAAAATTAAATAACACATTCTTAAATAAAACATGGGTCAAAGAAAAAGCTTACATGGAGGAAATAGAACATATTTTGAACTAACTGAAAATTAAAACACCACATCATGAAAGTTAGAAGATGCATCTAAAATAGTGGTTAAATGAAAATTCATAGCAATAAACACTTACATTTGTAAAACTTCAAAATCATTGATATAAATTTCTACCTTAAGAAACCATAAAAAGAAGGGAAAATTAATCCCAAAGTAAACAAAAAGGAGGAAGTAATAAATGATAAGTATTCAATGAAAAAGAAAATATAAAAACAATATAAAATATCTGTGAAACCAAAAACTAGTTGTTTGAAAGATCAACAAGTTGAAAAATCTATAGTCAGACTGAAGAGGAAAAAGAGAAGATATAATTTATCAATAACAGGATTAAGAGAAAAGATATCACTACAGATAATGCAAACATTAAAAGGATAGCAAGAGAATAAGGTGAGCAACCTTATAGAAATACATTTTCAACTTACATGAAATAGACATATTTCCTATAAGGTGCAAATCACAAAGGTTGCTAGTGAATTTTAACAAAATTAAAAGGAGAAATAATATCAGATCTATACCATACCATGCTATTCTGTTCTATACTAACTCTTCCTGAAAATATAAGACTCTTCCCAAATCAATCAATGAGGCTAACATTACCCAGTAACCAACACCAACGCTAACACAATGCAAAGGGAGCTACTTATTATTTCTCATAAACATAGATGTAAAAAACACTTCTTTACAATTGTTTACCGAGTCAAATTCAGAAATATATAAAAAAGAGGATTAATCACCACCAAGTGGGATTTAGCCCAGCAACACAAGATTGGTTAAACATTTAAAAATCAGTTGTTGTAATTCACCATGTTAATAGACTGAAATATGGAAACCATATGAGCATCTCAACAGATGCATAAAAATCATTTGGCAAATTCAACTCCCATTCAGAAAAAAAAGTCTCTTAGCACATCTAGGAAAAGAATGAAATTTCTTTAACCTGACAAAAGTTATCTGCCAAAAAACTTAAAGCTAACATCATACTTCATGGTGAAAATTTGAATGTTCCCTCCATAAGTTAAGGAATGAGGCCAAAATGTCCCCTCTTAACAATTGCTATTCAACATTGTATTATAGATCCTAGCCAATGTGATTAAAGAAGAAAAGGAAAAAATATATAGATTTTAGAGAAAGAATTAATGCTTTTATTTACAAACAACATGGTCAGTTATAAAGACAATTCTATATCTACAAAGTATTAAAAAAAGAGATCTAATTGATTTCTAACAAATGTGCCAATTGATTTTCAATAAAGTTGGCAAGGTAGTTCAAAGGGGGAAAAGACCTTTCCAACAAATCATGTGGAAACAATCAGAAAGCTTTATATATGAAATAAAAGTGAGAGAGAGAGACATATTAAACTTTGGCCCTTGGCTCTTAACTCATACCATATGTAAAAATTAACACAGGGGTGCCTGGAAGGCTCAGTCAGTTAAGTGTCTGCCTTCAGCTCATGTCATGTTCCCACAACCATGGGATTGAGCCCTGCAATGGGCTCCCTGCTAGGTTGGTAGGCTGCTTCTCCCTCTCCCTTTGCCTACTGCTCCCCCTGTTTGTGCTCTCACTCTCTCTATCAAACAAATGATCAAAATCTTTAAAAAAAAGAAAGAAAGAAAAAAATTAACACAAAATTGATCATAGACCTAAGTTAGAGAGCTAAACCTATAGCACATCTAGAAGAAAACATAGGGGAAAATCTTCATGACCTTTGGTTGGGCAAAGAATGATCATTCTTTATTGTCGGGGATGGGGACGGTGTGTGATCCGCCCCTCCCAAGCCACCAGAAACTTTGGTGGAGGTACCCATGAATGTGAATTAAAGCCCCTCCAGGCTTTCCCTACCTAGAATCCGGAAAGCCACTTATCCTGTGGACCCGGGCAATATGTCCTTTGTGTGCTTATCCAAGACATATAGTTCCATTTAATCTTCCTCCCAGTAATCATATCTCTGGTATTTCTTATCTATATTTCTTGATCCCTGTGCCTCAATGGTCTCAACTTCTGTGAGTTTAAGCAATCACTCTGTACCCTGCAGTAACAATACTAATCCTGTCTCTAGGGTGGGTGCAAAAGCAGTTAAAGATTTAACTGCACCACCTAACTTCCTCACTTGGGAACCTTGACCGTCATGAGAGAGAGAGACAAAGGTAGAGACAGCAAGAGAACCTGTCGAGGAGAGAGCAAGAGAGCCTGCAAACAGAAAGCAAGAGAGCCTGAAAAGAGAGACAGAAACGAGAAGCAAAGAGAGAGAGAAACAGAAAGAGAGACCGAAGAAGAGACAGAAGCAAAGCAAGAGGGCCAAAGCCAGAGCTAGAGAGCTAGAGCTAGAAAGCCAACGCTAAAAAGCCAGAGTGTGAGCCTGAGCCTGCTTCATAGGTCTTTCCTGACTGGCCTCGGGTCTGTCAGCTTACATCAGATTTCCGTGTCTGTGTCATTATTTCGCCCGCCAGACATCCCGCGGTTTGGGACCTACATCTCTGCCAAAGCTGGTCCCCGACGGTAACACTTTATGCTGTTGATAAAATGTCTGTTCTATCATGAAATGGCTCCACAAAGATGAGGCAATGTTAATTTTCAACTTTACTCTTGGAAGGATAACTAAGTTTATCATTCAGGAGAAAAGAAGTAATTTCAATGCCCATAACAGAAAACTCAATTTATTGTGACTTACCCAATTGTGTCTTTAAGTTGTTTTTTGTTTTTGTTTGTCTTCTAAAATAAGAAGCACATGAACTAAGAAGTTAAAGACTGGTAAATTAATTCCATGATGCCACTAGAGACCCTGGAATTTTCTATCTTTTCACTCAGCCTGCATTTAGATTCCTCATGTATGTACTCTCAGGGTAAAAAAAAAAAAAAAAAAAAAGACTGCTACATCTCTTGTATCACATATCTTTACAAGATATGCTACATATCTTGTATCTATGTGTTCTTCCATGCAAGAAGGCTATTAAGAGCAAGGAGCCAAAGGTGTCTGTCCACCTGTTGTTTTTTTTTTAACATATAGTGTATTATTTGCTACATGGGTACAGGTCTGTGACTCATCAGTCTTACATAATTTGTAGTTCTCATCATAGCATATACCCTCCCCGGTGTCTATCACCCGGCCACACCATCCTTCCCACCCCCCCGTCCCCTCCAGCAACCCTCAGTTTGTTTCCTGAGATTAAGAGTCTCTTATGATTTGCCTCTCTCCCTGGTCCCATCTTGTTTCATTTTTCCCCCTTCCCTCCCACAAGCCCCTGCCCTGCCTCTCAAATTCCTCATATCAGAGAGAGCATATGATAGTTGTATTTCTCTGATTGACTTATTTCACTTAACATAATACCCTCTAGTTCCATCCACATCATTGCAAATGGCAAGACTTTGTGGTTTTTGGTGGCTGCATAGTATTCTATTATATATATATAAAATCTTCTTTATCCATTAATCTGTTGAGGGACGTCTAGGTTCTTTCCATAGTTTGGCTATTGTGTCCACCTGCTTTTAAAAAGCTTTCTGGAAAGCCACACTTAGTAACTTCTGTTTACATTTCATTAGCTACAAGAATGTTGCTGGCCATGTCTATCTGCAAGGAAGGCTGAGAATTTTTCCTTCCTCCCTCCCTTCCTTCCTTCCTTCCTTCCTTCTTTCCTTCCTTCCTTCCTCTTTCCTTCTTTCTCTCCCTTTCTTTTATCTTTCTGTCTTCCTTTCTTTCTCTCTCTCCCTCCCCTATTCCTTCCCTCTTTCTTTCTTTTTTTCTTTCTTTCTTCTTTCCTTCCTTTCTTCCTTCCTTCCTTCCTTCCTTCCTTCCTTCCTTCCTTCCTTCCTTCCTTCCTTCTTCCCTTCTTTTTAATTGGGAGACATTAATATCAGAACAACAATTGATATTCTGATGGTAAGGAATAAAGGGAAAATCTGTATCTAATGGTAACAAAGTGTCAGCTACAGGCTCTCTTCCACGCAGTCAATGGAGGGCTTTTGTTCACTGGTTGTCTCATACTGAAGATATTATCTGCATATGAAATTGTAACCTAATTAGACTTTGATCTTCATAGACCTCAAAAAAATAATACAACCACATCTATAGTAATCTCTCCTTTTCTTTGGTATAAACTTTGGAGAAAAAGTGAAAGGATGATTTATATCCTGAGGTGTGGAATGACTAAGGTCTCTTTTTGTCAAGCATAAATATTGTATTTAGGGATGCCTGGGTGGCACAGTCAATTAGGCAACTGACTCTTGGTGTGGACTCAGGTCATGATCTCAGGGCTGTGAGATTTAGCCCTGTGTCAGGTTCCACACTCAGTGTGGAGTCTGCTTTATACTCTCTCTCTCTCTCCCTTTGCCCTTCCCCCTTTCTCAAGTAAATAAATAAATCTTATTAAAAAATATTGTATTTTTCAGGCTCTTCTAATCTTAACTTATTAAAGAAAAAGATTTTCTTTTTTCCAAGAAATATGTGGATTAGGTTACCCTAACTAAACCTTTTAAATATATGTCTGAATTGTATCTGGTACAAATGCGAAGTCATCAAAAAACTGCACAAAACACCACTTATTTAATATTACTATTTTTTTACATATATATGGGTACTTGATAAATGGAATCCTGGGGAGTTCATTAATGTGGAATTTTAATCTAAAATGATTGCTTATTTCATCTCAAAAAATAATTTGTCAGTTAATGAATTGTAAAATAATTCATTTTAAAAAGAGTGATAAGCATTTTCAAAAGCAACTGTGAATTTTGAGAAAAAGCATACTTTTTAAAAAGATTTTATTTATTTATTTGACAGAGAGAAACACAGCTAGAGAGGGAACACAAGCAGGGGGAGTGAGAGGGGAAGAAGCAGGCTTCCTGCCGAGCAGGGAGCCCAATTCGGGGCTCAATCCCCAGACTCCGGGATCATGACCTGAGTGGAAGGCAGATGCTTAATGGCTTAGCCACATAGGCACCCTGAAAAAGCATACATTTAGGAACAATGAGGAATACAGAAACATTTCTGCAAATGAATGAAGTAATGATAAAAGAAGGACCTAGAAAATCTGATTTTTTTTCCTTATTCCTCTACACCAATTTTCTAAGACTCACAGAAATTTACTTTGACTCTACATAATGTCAAAAACATCCAGATGCAAAATGCAAAAGGTTTTGAGATCTTTTAGATGTAGCTTTCATCTATTTGCACTTCAATTTTCTTGACGCTGAAAAAAGCAATACCTATTTCTTACCCACTGTGAAGAGATTTTCTTTTAAAGTTTGAATTCTTTAGTTGAATTGATTCCATTGCATGAAAAATACACAATTTCATCATGAGGAAAGGCTTTTATTGCCTTAATTTTGGACCTCTTCTTCTTCTATTCAAACACAAAGCAAGTTCCCTACTGAAACAAGCTTGGAGCAGTTGTAATTAATAAAAACTTAACTTGGAATAGATGAAAAGAAAAGTAAAGAGAAATAAAAATACTACGTATTGAGTATGCCAGGAGTCAGAAAACCTGACCTAGTTCTATCATTAGTTTGAGATGTTGCACAAACACTAATCCATGTCTGGGCCTCACATTTCTGTTACAACATGAAGATGTAATGCAACTGATACCTAAATTTAAAAAGGTGGGATCAGTTCATTTTTCAGTTACTGTTTTCTCAAAGAGAAATGTGAATATAATATTGAGCCAAAATAACTTCCTTTGTGGTTTGTTATATTTATAAGAATGATTCATATTCTTCAGGGAGAATCTCACTGGGTTTCTCAAAGCAAAGCATCACTTGGGTTGCACTCAGCCCTAGCTGAGCTGTTGAACTTGAGCTGTTGAACTGAGCCATGACTGACACATCTCACCTAAGTCCTGGAAAAACTAAACACACTCTTATGAAGCTTATATTTGGACCAGGAGTGAATAATTGACCCACTAAAGCCAATAGTTTTTCCAGTTCACTGGAGAATAACTATATTTGGCATTTTCTTAGCATAGACTTTTTTTTTTCTTTCGGTAGGCACAGGGATTTTTATATATTATCTCATGACTGCTGCACAAACCTCAAAAGTGGGTGTTAGTAGTCCTACTAGAGGAAACCAATTCTCATAGAAGTTTAGTAATTGCCCATGGCCAACTACTCATGAAATTTCAAAAATGAGATTCAAACCCACTCTGCTTGACTTCAAAGCCCATACATTCTCTTTCTTTTACACATTTAAGGCTCGGTCAGTTCCTTAATTTGGAGGGGTTTTAGTTTCCTTATAGGTCATTTCCCAGGCATCACTGCCTTTGGCCAAGTTTGAATTCCCTGGCCTTTCCAAAGTAGTACGAAACTTGTGGAGAGCCCCTGGAAAGTATAGTAAAATACACAAGAGTACAGAGTTATCTAGAATAACCACAGAGCTCCCTTAAATTAGAATACAGGGAAAGGATTATGGATGGGCTAACATTTGAGTTGGGCATGAAGGAAAAGGAAGGTTGACAGATGGGGTAAGTAGAGGCAGATGGGAACATTGGCTATGTTGCAGGAGACACTGAGATGTCCCTACCCACAGAAGCATAGAGGAAGTTGTAGTTGAGTTGGGCAATAATATTCAAGGAAGGAAAGGCAAAGCAAGACTTAATGTGTGCCAGTTACATCCCAAGCCTTCTGCTAGAGTCTTCCTAGTTAACATTCCAAGACCCTTTCAATAGGGATGGAAGGTGTCAAGAAAAAGAATGATATTTGAATTATTTGACAATGACAATCCAGTAAAGTCTTTTAAACAGAATGTAACTAGATTAGTGCCAGGTTTTAGAGAGATTACTTTGTCAGTCCTCTGCCAAATATATTAATCATATAGGGGAAAATTTTAAAGGAGAATAGTTAAAGGTAAGTGGGACACTAATTCATGAACACAAACAAATACCTTGGATATACAAATGCTTTCCTCTGCCCCACCTCTCAAGCAATGATTTGCTTTTTTTTTTTTTTTCATTTTTTAGGACTATTCCTTACTTTTTTATTTATAACAATGATTTTAATGAATAACAGCTCATATTTTCTATGCACTTATTTATGTACTATACTCTAAGTGCCTCATATACATTTTTTCAATGTATATAAAGGCAGATAATTAGTCTTATTTGATAGAAATGGAAACTGAGATTTAGACAGATTAAGACACATGCCCAAGATCACACAGCTGGTAAGTGCTGGTGTTGGCATTCATACTTAGCTGTAAATCCAGAGATTTTGTTCTTAACCACTGTGCTACTAAAGAACAGGCCAAGGAAAGAAATGTCTTGCCATTTTGAGGAAAACTTTGTTTCTTTTCAGTGAAGTTGAAAAACTGACTTTTGAGTCCTGGATAGTAAGTGAGCTAACAGAATGTTAAGTGCATTCCTGATGTTAGACGGCTGGAGATAACTCTTTGGGTAGAGAGCTGATAGAACAGGCCCACTTAGAAGGAAGAAAACTTCAAAGTTCTATTTAAAGGAGAGCCAGTGAGAATCACTTTGAAAATAGGAAGTGGGGCCAAATATATCCCTGAAGCACATCAAATACCCATTGTGCTTCCAAAACCAAGACCCAGCTGAAAGAGCTGAGGAGAATTACGGAGGAGTCTCTGGGAGCAGGTGGGTGGTACTGTAATGGGATAAGATAAGGGGAGAATGTGTTGGAAGGACTGACTCATTCTACTCCCTGCTGCAGCTAATCTGAGCTTTAAGATAAGGTTTAATCACTGAACTCAATTTGCTGTTAAGGTGGATTGTAGAGAGCTGGAGATAACTGCAACTGGATCTCAAGTCTCTTGTTAAATAGTCTCTTAAAGTGACATTATCCACAGTGTCATGGATCCTCATGGAGGCCAAAGAGTTCCCACTATAGTTCCAGTACATGTGAAAGATCTGAGGGTTGTTTCAGGTGGCTTTATGGAGTGTCAGCTTTTTGGTGAATTCACCATTGGTCCAATTTCTGGATCTAGCAAGTTTATCATGAGGAGAAATTGCAATGGAATTTATTCATGCTACCCAATTGTATAGAATGCACTTGTATAGGATGTACAGAATTCAGTTATTGATTTTAAAACCTCAAGATTTTTTGGAATGATTCAGAATATAAATACTCAGAGACTGAGTGACAATGTAGAGAGAACAGATGGTCTAGATTTAGACAAAGCTGTTTCTGAGGATCTAGTTTAGCTAGTTGACCTTGAGCCATATCTTAACAGCTCTGATTGCAGTTTCTTTTGGGAAATGGAGGTGATGTTATGGAATAAGGCTAGTTTGACTCCAAAATACCCAACTCAAATGCAAGAGACACGGTGGGGAGAAACACTGCGGACTGCTGAAGTTAATCCGAGCAATTACCAATAGGTGATCCAATACTCAGGGTCCCAAGAGAAGTAGGCATCAGGTGTGGGTTAGGCTAAGGGTATTAAAAAGAGTCTTAGTCTGGTGGTTGGACTATAGCAGTATTAGTAGATCCTTCATATTTTAGAAAACACTGGACTGTAATATTCTTCACCCCAAAGTACAGAATTGTCAAGACAGGACTTTGATCAGATGGCATTGAATTCCATGCCTGGCACAAGTGACAGAAGAATAGCAACATAAGACAGGGTACCCAGGGCAAATTCAGATGGAATTCTGTATACTGAGCCTTATGTTGTTGTTGTTGTTGTTGTTGTTGTTGTTGTTGTTGTTGTAATTATTGGAGGACAGTCCCTGGTGCATCTGTTCTAAGCCTAACATTTGATTCCAATTCCTTCTGTGTGATGAAAACAAGGTTGTTATCTTTCTTGCCATCTGTGTGGCTAACTCTGGGCAACTGTCAAAGATCAAGTCAGGGAGGCAAAGCAAATTAATAGAGTAAAAGATATTGGATAGTAATGAGTCTCTTTGGGGGAATTTTGGAAAGTACCCCAAACTCATAAGGAGCATCTCTTCCTAGTTCAAGTAAGGTATCAGCTGGGGATGCCTGTATGTTGTCATCTCAATAGCACTGGTACTGCACCCTCCCCCAATTTCTCGACCTATGGAAGCCATATACCATGATTTCTCTGAATTTTTTTTTCTACTTTCAAGGAGATACTTTTTTTTTTCCTTCCATCTCTTTTTTTTCCTTCTTCTTTTTCTTTTACTTTGGGAATTTCTATTTACACTTCAATGGTCAAGATATGAAATCCAGTCCATTCTTCAAGTTTAAGATATACCTAGAACTCATTTCACTCCCCCCACACACACACACATTCTCAAACAAAGTGATCATACCTTGGTAGATTTCAATAGTGATTTTTAGAAATGAGCAAGAAGAGAGGTTCACATAATAGCATTGAGACAAATAAATATAATGGATAATTATCCCATCCCCGAAGATTTCATTACTTCTCTCTTCCTCCTCCTCCTCCTTCCTCTTATTTGTCTTTCCCATTTTCCTTTTGGGTACAAACCCCACAAACTACTCTTTTCTCAAGCAAAGAGCTCTCTTCCACATCAATTATAATATCCTTTGTTGATGTTCATGCCCTCTGCAAAGTTCTCATCTTTCCTAAGGGAAAATAAGGTAGTTTTTTGAGGATCATTTTCTCCCAAGAGAACGTCTTATTTGACCAGCAAATACAGTAAAACAAATTTGATCTTAGGTACTGATGACAAGGATACTGGTGCTTAAATGATTTAGAATTTTTCTTGAATTATGCTAAGTAAAAACTTTTTAAAAAAGCCAATTTCCTTCTCTCCTTTTTTTGTCATTTTATCATAAGGTTACTAGTCTAATGTTGTCTAATGACAGATAAGTTTCAAAGTTTAGCTTTCCTTATATTTATTGCATTTTAGATGGAAGGTGGAGCATACAGATTTTACAAGACACCACGTTCTCATCAGTGATACTTTTTGATGTAATATCTATTAGAATAAGATTTTTTTTTCCCTAGAAAGAATTTCACAGGAGACCAGCATCAGTTTTATCTTGTTCTTTGTTTGGTTCAGTTTCTGAAAATGACTTTTTAACATTCTACCTTGATTTTGAGGATGGCACTTACATAAAATTGGTGATTCCTTATGCTCTGGTCATTGCTTCCAAGCAGCATTGTGACAGTAACTTTTGCCAAGTTAATTGTTACTGCCAGTATAAATGGAAGCAAAATTGACAGGGATTCAAAAGTGTTGCTTCTGAATTTGTTGTGCAGAAAAAGTGGTTAGTTTTCTCCACATTTTTGCTCTGATTCTGCCAAAAATAATCTGTTTCTGTACAATAGGAAAATTTACTTTTGGTATACCTCATCATCCTGGTGGCCAGCAGTATTTTTAGAATAAAAGTTACCTTATTTGACCATATTAAGAACAAAATATTCCAAGTATTGAAAACTAGGGGTGGGCATGGTAAGGAGGAAAAGGTAAGAAATAAGTAAAAGAGCCAGTAGGTTAAAATAAAAGAAAAGTATAATATATTGTACATCAATGTTTAAGCACAAAACTGACTTTTTGTAGAAGTTTCTTCTGACACTTACCTCAAAATCTTTTTGGTGATTTAAAATATCACATATATTTGCATGTAGTTTTACATTAGTACTGCCCAGAGTTGGGACACTACGGAGGAGGGAGTTGATGCAACAGAACAAAAAGAAAGATAATATAAAACTAAAAACTGCCGAAGCATGTCCCAATAATTTGTTGTCAGTGAACCAGGGCAAAAACAAACCTTTCTTGTTATCACTGTAGTTTGAACGACGTATTCACTGACCAAAAATTTTGTGGGTCTGTTTTTTCTAAGATTCCAGCACACTCAATGGAAGAAACAATTAATTGGTGGTCCATAACTCCATTGGTGGATTAACATGCTTAATCATGCATACTTTCCCCATTTGAGTTCCTAAAACAGTAAAGACATATTGGGGTAATAAAATAGCTTTGAAATACAGAGCATAATTTAAATAATATTTTCCACATATAAAGTAGGTCCCTGCCATTCATACTAATGATGGGGCCCCAGCTGGGCTGCATTATAAGCTATTCCTCAGGGGAGAAATGAGCAAAACAGGATGAAACAGAGGAGTAGGATGGGGGAAACTTGACTAAGACAGCAAGGTTGCTTGCTTCTTTTTTCCATCTTGGGAAGGAAATCAAATCAATGAGTGTATGGCCACTTAGAAGCCCTCTCCTGGGTATCTCGGCTCTGGGAGATAAATACTGTCTCCAACCCTTTGGGAAAGAGTTCTCAGGGTCAAATGGAGGTTGCCAGGTTCTTAGTAAGGAAACGTGGTGCATGTGAGCTGATACTATTTGGAAATAGTTCTGATAGAGATGGGCAGGAAGAATAACGACCCAAGGTCCTCAGCTCCCCCAAGTCAGCCAGCTGAACCTCAGGGCTGGCCTCTAATCCTGCAGTGAGCTAGTGAGCCACAGAAAACCAAGGATCTTAGTAGAAAGACCACTGAGACTGGCTCTAATATGAAGTTGGGTAGTTGGAGAGGTGCAGCCTGACACCCATAGAAAATTCCTTTCTGAATTTCCAGGAGTATTTCCAGATCTGCGGTGCTCATTTAGAGGATCTCCTGATATAGTAGGGGCCTGCATTTCAGTGGCTCAGAGCCTGAGTGTCAGGTATTAGTATAGGTATCTAGGTCCAGATTGTAACTACTAGACAACCAGAGTTTTGATACAGCTTAGGGAATGATTTGAATATATTGCAAATTAAATTATAGAACTCTTCATAAAAATTAAATGTTGCAAAAGTTAGCCCAGGTTACCATATTATCTTTATATGGGCTTTTTGTTCTTACTCCTTTGATCCTAAAAAAAGAGTAAAGAATACTTTCTTTCTTTCCCCAGCATCTTTAGATTAGATTCTTTAAAGATTTGGGAATACAGCTTATCAAGTAGGAAAGAATTTATCATTGCAACCAATATGTCCTGCTTTGTCAGCCTGAGATACCAAAGAAGATCATATTCTTTTTCATACTCAAGTAGGTGATGCTGAAACCCTATCCACATGTTGCAAAGGTATCTCTTTCTTCTGTCTGAGATCTCTCTCTTGTGATAACTGCAACAACTTAGGGATGCTTTTTAAGCCCAAGTTAGTACACAGAGGCTTGGTTAATGTTCTATTTTTCACTATATTGCTGCCATATCAGAACATAAAAACTCAGCCACCTTATTATCTACCTTGTCCACTGAAGGGAAGTCTGCCTTGAACAGAGCAGGTGCCTCAACACTGGACTGGTAACCCAGTAAAATGATACCATCTTAGTCGCTCTTGAGATGCATTCTCTGCTGAGGTACTTCCTACAGGAGGAATGAGGTATAACATATACTTGTACTAGTTCTCTAGGGCAGCTATAACTAATGACCACAAACCAGGTTGTTTAGAAAAAAATAGATGTACAGTCTCAGAGTTGTGGAGGCTAGAAATCTGAAATCAAGTTATCGATAGGGCCATGCTTTCAGAAGCCTTAGAGGACCATTCTTCGCCTCTTCCTAGCCTCTGGTATTGCTGACAATCATTGGTATTCACATCCAGTCTCTGCCTTCATCATCACATGGTATTCTCCTGTGTGTGTATCTGTGTTCAAATTTGCCTTATCTTATAGGAAAATCAGTCTTCGGATTAGGGCCTACTCCAACCCAGTACAAATTCACCTTGCCTTGATTATCAGCAACTTGATTATTTAACTTTCCTCTTGATCTGCACCTAGCTCTAATGTTCTGTCCTCTGACTTTTGCCATGATTTCAGCTTCATAAAAAAAGAAATTCATTGACCTGATGTTCTCATGTTCCAGACAGACAGTGCAATTCAAAATATTTTATTTTTTTGGCATGGCATCTTCTTCCTATACCTGCTCATGCAGCCTGATATACTCTTCTAAGGATGCTGAATTCACCTCCTAATTTGGACACTAGCCTAGCTATATGCTTAGTGGAACCAGGCCTATATTCTAAAGAGTTCAGAAACTAAAAACATACTGAAAAAATCTTATCCCAGTTGAATTGAGGAATTAATTAATTTATTTAATCATTTAATCTAGTAGTGTCCAATATAATTTTCTGTGAAGATAGAAAAGTTTTATTTCTGTACTGACCAATTCAATAGCCACTGCTCACATATGATTACAGAGTACTTGAAATGCAGCTGATGTGGCTGAAGACCAGAATTTCCAATTTTATTTAATTTTAATTAATTTAAATTTAAATAGCATGTAATTAGTGGTTACTGCGTGGGACAACACAAATCTACTCCATTCCTTTAATATAAAGGAATATGTGGCAGAACAATAGTTAATACTTCAAGAGCAAATAATCAAATTGAATTCATTTGTTATGATAAGAGCTTTATAGGCTCTTAAGTGTTAAAGAAAGAAAAAGTGATATACTGGACATAGCAGTCTAACCAAATAATTCCAGGAAAAAATGAGTGAGGTGTATCATCATTTATGTGTTGTTGGAGATTGATATCTTCATCTTTCTTTTCTTTTTTTTAAACATTTAAAAAAAATTATTTAAAGATTTAAAGATTGAAGCAGCGGGAGTGAGAGAGGGAAAAGCAGGCTCCCCACCAAGCAGGGAGCCCAATGCAGAGCTCGAACTCTGGACTCTGGGATCATGACCTGAGCCAAAGGCAGTCGCTTAACGGCTGAGCCACCCTGGTGCCCCTATCTTCATCTTCCTATCTCCAAGCATATTTCAAGAGCTATGGAAAATCTGACAAATGTGAAAATGTTTGAAGTGTATTCAGCCACATTTTCTAGAAACCAGATGAGACCCTGGAGAAGCCAAGGACCTAGCCTTTCCTGATGAGTATCTCAACCACTTGCAAAACTGCTTGGCTCACATTTGAAGCTACTGCACCAGTAAGAGATAGATTAAGGTATTATGTTCACATTTTCAGATTGTCTCATTTAATTTCTCTGAGTCCAACTTAGTGTTTTCTTTGGATAAATTGCTTCATTAGCATTCATGTGAAAAATGTTATTCAGACTTTAAAAATAGAGGATGTCAAAATTGAGGTAATATATCTGATTGGGAGATTATCTTGCTCCTGAACTGGAAATCCAAAGACAGCAAAGAAAGAGCACTTAAGCAGAGACAGGTTATCGGTCTAGGGAGTGTGTCCATCATAAGGCCTGAGGGAAATATCTTCTTATACCACATGATGATGAGTTATTTTATGAAGAACTTTAATCTGTTTGATTCAACTTTAAGATGTTATGGCTTCTAAGTTCCATGTGTTTCCATGGTTGTCAAGAAATTCTTGCAGAGAAAAGTTTTAATTAAAAGAAGCTGAATCTGGAATTAGCATGATTTATCTTCTGATCTCATCGGATAGCTCTAGAGAAGATGTAGGTATACTGAGCAGACAGAGAAAAAGAAATAGATGAGTTGAGAAATAATTTTTAAAAAGATTTATTATTTATTTATTATTTAGGAGAGAGAGAGAGAGAGCAGTGGGGAGGGGAAGGGGAAAGGGAGAGAGTTTCCCACAGACTCCCTGCTGAGCACGGAGCCCATTGTGGTAGCTAAATGCAACTGGAAATAAACTTATATAGGCACAAAACCTTCCATCTTTTTCTTTCTGAATTCTACCCCAAAAACCAGGTAATCTCCAGCAGATATGAATTTGAATGTCCATATATTTTAATGACTTTCCAGTTATTCCCTAAATGATTCTTTATAATACCTGTAAATAAGTAAATACTTGTAGTAAAACTCATAAATAAATCCTCACTTCCAGTGGATGGGAACCAGCTTCTCTGAAATGTAAATTTTGAGTAATTTGCTTTCTCAAACCAAAATATTCAATCTGTGTGTCTATGTAACTAGGGAGACAAGGCCTCTCTGTACCTCTCTCCCTCTTTCCTTCCTTCTTTCATTCTTTCTTTTTATCATATTGCTTTCTGGATGTGGGTGAAAATTCCAAGGACTGACTGAGGAATACACTATTTTAATACTTTGTCTTTCAAAATATTAGTGAAATCTTCAGTGTCCAAGCCAAGTCTGAATAGGAGTATTGCCTAATTTTCATGGTGAGGTGTGAATCAACTGTTACAAAACCCACTTCTCCTTTGTTACCCATTCCTCATACTCATTTCCCTAAGACAAGAATGCTTTTCTTTTCATTCTCAGAATCTCCTTTTATTTATTGTATTAAGTCCTTTATTTTCCATAAAGATGAGGAGATGTTTTACTGTTCATATCACTGTCACTTGCCAGGGAACTGATTTATCATATGTGACACTAGAAAAAATAAAACACTAATTTATATTCATGAAGTCCTCATTTGTGCTTTCTAAACAGATATAATAAAATCTGTCTAACCTCTCCAGGATATTCTAGAACCCTGTCATTTTATGACATTTTCTGTCCAGTATAAATAGGAGAAAAATAGTACATGAAAGGTAAAAATATTATGAATATAATTGAATATTTTTAGACAAATGATATTAGAAGGAATTACTAAGTGATGTTTTAGTTCATAAACTTAATTTTATATGTCAGAAGATGGCATAGGAAACTTCGACTTGAAATTGGAGCATTATCATAACATTTCTCTCATGTACAAAGAGCTATGTAACTTGCTAAACTACCAAACAGAAACCAAAACATCAGTAATAAGTAGGACTTCCAACTACAGAAACCTTATAAGGACCTCACCTGTAACTTATGACATGCCAAATCTTCCCTTTTTAAAAATAGTCTGTAAATTTTTATCATAAAGCATATCTCAACCAAGCAAACAAGAAATAAGTAACATTTTATCAATTTTTCAATTAATGCCATCATATTCAAGATTCCCAGGGAAGGCAAATAAGATCAAACAGTTTTATGTCTCAGTTTAAAGATCATTTTCTTAGAACAAGTTCCTCCAAATTCCCAGTCTTGACTATGTACCTTTGCAGCCCTATTTCTCCCCTAGAACTTTGTAGAATTATAATGTAGGCAGTACTTTTGCAAACATTTGTCTCATGGCCGGCGTCATTGGACCAAACTCCATGATGGAGACACTGCATTGATTATGTTTCCCCTGAACACCCAAGGCTGAACACAAGACCTCCCTGATATCTATACTGTTCCCACTCAAAAACACATGTTGAATTAATGAGTTATGATCCTCACAATCATCATTAATGTATTTAAAGTATTTAACCTTTGGATAAGGACAGAAGGATGATTCTCTCTGAAGGGAGCTGGCTTTTGAAGTAAACCTGTTAGGCTGGCCCAGTGTATCACAACGCTAGGTTCTGTCAAGAGCCTATGGATGCATTCCTTTATACTTGCCATTATATCCTGGAAATAAAAACAGTGAGTAATGTGTGGCTAAAGTACTTATTTATATGATGAGGCCATGATTAGCTTTACTCTGTGACTAAGCTAATTCTTCCAACAGAAGTTCAAAACTAGGGAAAATAAAATGCGGTTGAACAGGGAGATGAGAGCATCATCGACCAGGAGCTGAGCAAGCATAGGAAGCTTCAGAGTTGGAATCCAATATTAAACAATTCCCTGTCTCAGCAGGACAGAACCAAACAAACGGAAATAGGGTAAAAAGCTTTCGTGAAGGGTAAGCTGGAATACGGCTTGTTGGTGAAGATGCCAAATAAAAGGCTGATGAGTCGGGTTTTGGAGTGTTGAATGTTGGTACTCTTGAAGTACCACAAAAAAGCCCTGATGATCAAGAAAATCTGAATTTGTTATTCACAAAGTCAGGGAGAAGGGAGGATGAAATCAGGATATTTCTGAGGTTTTAGAGTCTGATTTAAGAGTTAAAATTGGATAAGAATCAAGATACAATAATGAATAATGCTTCAATGAACATATGAAAACAGATATTCAAGGTATGGAATCAATTGTCCATCAATAGATAATTGGATCAAGAAAATGTGGTATAGTTATAGAATGGAATATTAGTTGGTCTTAAAAAATAAGAAATCCTGCCATTTGTGACAATGTGGCTGGACTTCGAAGGTATTATGCTAAGTGACAAAAGCCAGACAGGGTCAACTCATAGAAGGTAGTAAAGTAATCACCATGCATTGTAGAAGGTGGTGAGAGAAATAGGGATAGGTTGGTAAATAAAGTCCTATAAACTTTCAGTTCTGGAATAAATAAGGTCTAAGGACCTAATGTAAAACATAATGACTATAGTTGATAACACTATATTGCATATGGAAATTTGCTAGGAGAGTAGAACTTAAATGTTCTCACCAAAGAAAAGAAAAGGGGTAAACATGTGAAGTGATGGATGTGTTAATTAACTAAATGGTGGAAATCTTTTACAATGTATATGCATACCAAATCATAACTGTCCACCTTAAATATCTCATAATTTAATTTGTCAACTATCTATTGATAAAACAAAACACCCCATAAAATTGGTGGGTACAGCAAGGAGTTTTATGGTGAGGTTTCCAAGAATCTTGAAGAGTAAACTATCATTTGATGCTATCTATTGAAAAGTTGGACAGTCTGTTATGGGGTGAAATAGGAATTCCGGAGGAATTTCCAAAATGAACAGTGAAGTTGTCTGCAACTTTTGTCTTCATGGGCAAGAGCTTCCTGGAATAGGGAAGTCCTGTGGATGAACAGAATGGACTAGTTAGATCCTATTAAAGGTGGACAGTGATCTGCATGTGTGCAAATGGTTTCAGGTCTCTGTCCCCTACTTGCTCTATGACATTCTAATGTTTCAGGAAAAGGAGACCCATTTGAGGAGCACTGCAGAAGTAATGGTCACCTTACCTCATAACTGTAAATGTCAGCAGTGGGATAGGGCTATATATTTCAACCTACCTGCTCTATCATAAGCAAGACTTATTCCTTAACCTCTACTTCAGAGCAGCCATTAGGGCTCATGAATTTAAATCTCCTCACTCCCAGATTTCTAATGAAATAAATATAAAGCAGTAAATGGGTACTGGAGCAGAAGAGAAGGTAAAGAGCAGATTCTACCTTTATTTGTTTAATTCATGTGCTTTGAGACTTCCAGAAATATTTGGTGGGGAAAATTATTTGTAGTGGGAACAGATAACATAAATTTGTAAGGTTAGTTACTAAGACATATGCAAATACAAAAATCATATAAGCAGTATAATACTTCTGAAAGGTATGTGGGAAAATGCCATTACGTGGGCCAGCTATAATTTGTTTTGTCTTATTATATGCTTGGTTAAAAATGGCCATTCTCATAATCAAATGAATACTAGATGAAGTGAGTGTTGCGATTCAATTTTAAAACATGAAAAATGTTTTTAATAAAATACTTATTGAATTTTTTGGGAAAAAATATTGCAACATGACAAAAGACATTAAAATGCTAAGCAGAATTCTGGAAAGAAAGCTAGCATGTCAAGGACCCTCCATGGAATGGGAGGCTAGAAAATCCTCCTGACCTGACTGAAGAGACAAGAAAAATACATTAAAATTCTTACATTACAAGACTCTACATGGACACAAACTTGACCAACAAGATTCAGGTGATAGCAATAGCATCATCCTTATTTTAAGTAACATGAAGGGAACTGGACTGGCTTGGGGTGCACATTGTTCATCGTTTCTCTTGGCCCTAACAGTACCATCTTGCCCACATGCTTCCCTCTAGGGTGATGGTGTCAAGCTCAGGTAAAAACAGAAGTCACAAACTCCAGTGCCCACAGACAACAGGAACTCAAGAGAAGATGAAGTGGGCTATAGTTAGATTAAGGTGAGTATAGGGAATGGTAGTCTTGGTAAACTAGAAGGAGAATGGCTACTCAGATTTAGTTGACTGTTACCATGTAGGAATATTTTTGCTCAATGTGCCAAATATTTCAATGTTTTGAGAAATGCTAGCAATTCAGATTTTTGTATGCTAGTTTTCTATTTACAACGCATATTTTAATGGCTGAAAAAAATCCACACATCTGCACGTTGAACTTTGTGGGCCTCATCTTGTTTAAATAGCTGAATTTTAAAGACATAATAGGCAATATCCAATCGATTTTGTTCCTGGTTCCTCTCAGATGTCAGAAAGCAGGCCATTGCATCCTCTCTGCCTAAAGCAGGATCTAAATTTCCATGGTTAGGAACACATTATTCTTTTAGCACAGGAGACCTTTCGTTCCCTATTAAACATTAAAATATCTCTGGTTATTAACTTACTGAGGTAATACAATAAATCTAATCTACTAGAACTGATGGGAAGAGAGTAAAGCTCTGGAGAGTATACCACTGTGTTAAAAAATCACTTCTTCAAAATGCAGATGCCCTAGCTGCAGCCCTGGAGATTTGAGTTCTCTTGAATTGGAGGAGAGGCCAAACTGCCTGCTCAGTGATTCTCACATAGGTAGTTTTCTGGAAGTAAGCAAACAAAAACAAAAACCTAGGCAGCAGTTCTCAAACTTTAGTGAACATCAAAGTCACCTGGAGGGCTTGTGCTAGCCCATACTGCTAGTCCCCGTGCCCAGAGCTTCTGATTCAGGAGATCTGGGGTGGGGCCTGGGACTTTGCCTTCTTAGCCTAGCTCCAGGTGATGCTGCTGCTTCTGGTCTGGGGGACACACTGCGTGCAGACAGGTTGTCTGGGGGGCATGTGGTTAAGTGTACACAAGGGCTGAGAATGAGGACTGAAGAGGCTGGGATAATTACATCTGCTTCATCGTGGTGCCTTGGATCTGGTGCTGGAGCTCAAACCTGAGTACACAGCAGAATTTGCAGCTGGTTCATTCACTCATTGACTATTTCATGACACTTGGCAGGTACCAGATACCAAGCTAGGCATAGGCCCATAAATTAATTATCTTATTAAATCACTAATTAATTAATTCAATACATATCTATTGAGCATCCATCATTACCCAGACCATGGGCTAGTTGCTGATAGGAGTAGGGTCTCAGCTTTCAATGAATCAGAAGCTCAGAATCTCTTGGCTTCTCTGCAGGCCTTCATATTCAGAAGACAGCTTGAAGAAAATACTGGTTCTTTCTGGGTAAGCAACACGGAGCACAGCAGAACTGGTTTGTTGTGCGATCCTGTGGAAATGATGTACTGCCCAGATCCCTGAAGCTCAGAGGGGAGGCGCTTCTGTCTGGACTGATCTGACAGCTGTGGTCCAGCTGACCCAGCAGGGACCGTGGGCACTTTCCCATTAGAAGTAACCAGGCATCCCACGGACCCTGTGCTTGGCAGCAGGACCCCAGACACACTTTTTCTAAAAATGATGCTTTGCCAGTGAAGACAAATGTAGATGAACCAGGCTGTCAAAACCTGTCCCACCACAACCCTCCTATATTGCTTTCTAGAAAATGCCCAGTGTGCCCCTTAGGAGGCCTGCCCTTTCTCTGTCTGCAGCCCATAGATTATAAAAGGCATAGGAGTCAGAAGCACACATATTTCTAAAGTTACAGAGGTTGCCCCACACTTTATCTGATAACAATTTTTTTCTTTTTCTTTCTTTTCTTTTCTTTTTTCTTTTCTTTCTTTTTTTTTTTTTTTTGTTTTTTAAGTCCAGCCTGGAGGAGAGCTGAGAATCTTCTGGTGGCCCCGCATTATACCTTGGATTCAGACCTCTTTTTACAAATATGGTACAATGTTACTGAAGACAAAAAGGGACCCTTGATTCAGTCTGATTTTTTTTTCCTTCTTGGTTTTCTGAGTCTCTCCATTTTTACAAAGTCTAAATAAATGAATTACTATCTAGGCGGTGAATTTGACAGTTTTGTGTATGTTTAAGTAGATTGGTTCCTTTGTCTTCAAAATATAGATCATTTCCTTGAGATATCCTTGAGATCACCACATCTTTATCCATTCTTTTTGAAATCACGAAAGTATTTAATTTTACACTTTAGAATGTTGGCTTTTATGTTGTATCAATTAAATTTCGATAAAGCTTCTATATTAAGTTTTAAAATCACAGTTGTTTAACTTGGAATACTTGCACTGAAAGCTCTTTGAAAACTGGAACTGGCTAATTCAGGACCATATCTCTCCAGGAGAGAAATACTTGCCTAGAGTGGACACCCAATGTATATTCACTGAATATATGCATGATAGAGTGAAAAATGAATGAGTATTAGAGACTATAGAGGAAGCAGGCTCAGGGGAGTGTGATAGTGTCTTCAAGATTTTCTTGGTACAGAAGTGAGTGAGAACTTGCCTCTTGCCTTCCAGCGTGGGGTTCACCACACGACCTCTGTCAGAACCCCGCTGACTTTTACTGATAAGTACAGATGCTGGTTCTCAGTTACTAAATTTGAGTTCTGAAGACTCTAAGGAGAAGTGAGCGATCTTTAGAATAGTAAATATTTAATATAAGTTGAAATTAAAAATAACTTATTGGGAAGGTAGTTGTTTTTCCTTCTTCAGGGAGCAAATGTAAGTGGAAAATTTGGTAGAAAATTTAATTTATATTGGTGCGCCTGGGTGGCTTATTTGATTAAGTGTCTGCCTTTGGCTCAGTCATGATCTCAGGATCCTGGGATCAAATCAGGCTCTCTGTTTGGTGGGGATCCTGCTTCTCCCTCTCGCTCTTCCTCTGTGTGCTGTCTTACTCTCTCTCACTCTCTTGTTTACTCTCCCTCAAATAAAACAGTAAATCTTTTTTATAAAAGAAAATTTAATTTATAATACTAGACTCTGGTAAAGATTTCCACATAAACTCCAAATCCCGTTAGAGGAGTTTCAGGGAAACAGGTACACCTTTTACTACAGATATTTTAATTGACTTGAAAAACTGAGTTTACCAGTAGGCAGTAAAATCTCTGTTAGACTGGAAGGAAAAATATTTAATTTCCATATCTGCTCAGGAAACTATTTAAACTTAGAATGCTTACCTTTATGGTTGGAGAATAAGGATTGACACTAGTGAATATAAAAACTTATGTAGTTCTAAGCGTTCTCTGTGTTTATCTCCTATGTACTCGGTCTCAACTGACCACTCATGTCTCAAGCTCCTGTGGCCTCATCTAGTTCCTCCAGTTATGCCTCTGAAATATCTCCCAACTCATTTCTCTTTTCCATTTCCTTTGGCCAGATTTACATGCCCATCACCTCCCTTCTCTTTCTGCTTCATAGTGCTGTCAACCATCATTCTGAAACACAAGACAGATGATGCCATTTCCTAAAACCCTATGATAGCTGTCCACCATCCAGAGTGATGTCCTAACCTTATAGCTAAGCGTTCAGTGCCCCCTACAGCTTTCCTCCAGCTCCTGTTTCCAGATTCCTCTTTCACCACATCCCTGCACACAAACTCTGTTCCAGTCATGCTCAGCTCCTCACTGACCCTCTTCAGACAATAATCGAGGAAGACCGCAGAGTGCAGGTGTTAAGAGTAGAGTAGGTAGGAGCTCTGAAGGCACATTACCTGAGTTCAAGAGCCAGCTCTGCCACCAACTTGGTGGCCCTGTAGTCCTTTCCATCACTTCTCCGTGAAACAAGTAATGAGAGATCCTCCCTTGTGTGGTTACCGAGTCCCACATGAGAAGACTCAAGAAATATGCAGAGAACAGAGCCCATCAGTCATCACTGTCATCTTTCACACTGCCGCTCAGGATCGCCTTCTGGTGCCATCAGGGTCCTGCCCACCCTGTAGTCAACGGTATACACACCACTTTGGAAACCAACAAGCTGAATCAATTATTTTTCTGGATTCCTGCGGCACACTTTTCTTGCCCTGAGTGGTGATGGGGTGTTTTGCTGTCTTCATATTCCCCCTTCAGATGATGAAATCCTTGAGAGCAGGAGCACTGTGGGATCCTCTCTCCCCCTCTGCTGTGCCCGCACCATGCTTAGCACCTGGAAAATGCCCATTAGACATTTGGTGATTATCTGTGAGATAATTCAAAGCACATATGTTTAAATACACATGTCCAGGAAAATAATCTGATTTGAAACTCTTACTACTCATTTGCCCTATGTAAAAGTTAGTTCCACTCATTCAACAGATATTTATGGAGTACCTCCTCTTGCCAGCCACTGTTTTAGGAACCAGGGACAAAGCAGTTTAAAATATATAAATTTCCTGCCCTCAAGGAGCTTATTAAAATAGAAGATAGTTGGAAGTGGATGAAAATAGTGAATTAGAAAGATTTAAGAAGGTGATAAATGTTATGGGTAAAAGGAAAGCAGGTATAGAAGATTGTTGCTTTATGTAGGGGTGGTCCACATAGACCTCACTGAGAGGTGACATTCGGACAAAGATGAGGGAAACTTGCATCACCTGAGGGGAGAGCTTTCCAGGCAGAGGAACAGCCAGCACTGAGACTGTGATGTAAACCTTGCCTGGAGAGGTTTAGGAGGAGCAATGAGACCTTTAATGCTGGAATGGTGTGACAACAGGAGGGAATGGTAGGAGTGAGGTAACAGGGAACTGAAGGTTGTCACAGCTGTGGGGTTCTTGCTGTCTGAGTGTATGACTCTCCATCCTCACCCTGTCACAGGCTACTCCCACTATCAAGACTGAGGATGGGGCGCCTGGGTGGCTCAGTGGGTTAAAGCCTCTTCCTTCGGCTCAGGTCATGATCTCAGGGTCCTGGGATCGAGTCCTGCATTGGGCTCTCTGCTCAGCAGGGAGCCTGCTTCCTCCTCTCTCTCTGCCTGCCTCTCTGCCTACTAGTGATCTCTCTCTCTATCAAATAAATAAATAAAATATTTTTTTTTAAAAAAAGTGAGGATGGGGGCGCCTGGGTGGCTCAGTTGGTTAAGCGACTGCTTTCGGCTCAGGTCGTGATCCTGGAGACCTGGGATCGAGCCCCACATCGGGCTTCCTGCTCAGCGGGAAGCCTGCTTCTCCCTCTCTCACTCTCCCTGCTTGTGTTCCCTCTCTAGCTGTGTTTCTCTCTGTCAAATCAATAAAATCTTTAAAAAAAAAAAAAAAACTCATTAAAAAAAAAAAAAAAAAGAGTGAGGATGACCTTTAAACCAAACAGAAAGGCTACCCTGCTTGACATAATTATCTTAATTTTCAAATTGCTAACTTATTTTCAAGTAGTCAATACATGCACAAAATCAAAATTCAAAAGGTTTAAAAAAGGTATATATATATAAGTAATTTTTTTATAAAAGTGTCCCTTTAATACCCAGTTTCTCTTTCAGAAGACAATCAGGTTTTGAATTTCTTATACTGTCTAGAGACACACTATAAAATACAAGTAAAAACATTTGTATGTGTGCTTATAAACTCCAGGTGTAAGCATATGAGTATGTATATGTATCAGACATGTGGTAGGGCGTTATAGACGTCTTGCATCTTCTCCCTTCACTCTGTCATTTGGAGATTCTTCCATGCAAGAGCATGTGAATCTGCCTCTTTATTTTAATGGCTGTAACGTATTCCTTTGTCTGCACATATCATCCTTTATTTGATCACCGTCACGCTGATGGACATTCAGGATATTTTAACATTTTGCTCTCTTAGTGAGTTCTGCTATGAGAAACATTGTCTGTGTGTCATTTCTCACAAGTACTAGTTGTAAGAGTCATAGAATATTCCTAGAAGTGGAATTGCTGACTAAGTGCATGAACATTTTACATTTCAAAAACATCTTAAATGTAGATAAATGATACCCAAACACCCTCCACAAGAGTTGTACCAGCAATCACATTTGAGCATGCCTGTTTCTCCACTAAGTGAAAATGGCATTTCGCTGGAGTTTTAATTTGCATTTCTCTGATTGTGAGTAAGGTTGACCAACTTTTCATATATTTATGAGGCATTTGTATTTCTTTTTCTAGGAGCAATCTGTTCATATTGGACCTATTTTGGACTCTGTTTAATTGTCAGGTTTCTGGAGTTAGACTTTTCTCATTAATATTTCCTCCTATTTTATTCCTGGGTTGAACAATGTTATAGCATTTGTCATCCTACTGCTTATCTACCAAACAGCTCCTCTTGAATATTTTCCCTAAACTTACCCCTAGTGAAGATTTGTGTATCAGAGATGTAAGCTGGGGGACTAGAGTGGGATGGTAGTATCATCCCAGGACAGTTGGGTAGACTTAATTGGATCCTCAGTTCTACAGTCTGTGAAAGTCCAGAATTATCCTCCCACCCCAATTTCTCATAATATTCAGGAGCAGGGGAGACCCTGCACTCTCAGGGTCTCATTCTGTATCTCAGTGTGATACCTGTATTTCCACTCCTCACTTTATCCCCATTCTCTCAGTAAAGGTAGTAAAATCACTCACATCCTTTACTGTCTCTCTCAAGCAATTCCACAGCAGAATTTCTTGCATTTGGTTGAATTTACCAACAGTGTGTATTCATGAGAAAGGTCACTCTTCCTTTTTCTTTATGTCTATCTCTCCTGTTGTATCCTCTTTTCTTCTGTGAATTCTTTTCCCACTTAACATTATCAAGAATTAAATACATTCCTTTATTTTATAAGTGTATCGGTATGTACATATGTATATGTGTATGTAAATACAATCATCTTTTGGTGAACATATCTGTACATTCTGTGATCTCAACTTTTATACAAAACCACCCATCAAAAAAAAATCACACACCCAAGTTTTTTGTTTTTTGTTTTTTAACAAAGCAGTACTTCTACCATGTAGAATTCTGGTGAACACAGTTTCTTTCATAGGTGTGTATATCTGGAAATCTCTAATTCTGATATGTATCTCATCTACTAATGTTAGGCATAAAGGATGGACTTAAATGCAATGATGTTCAGTTAAATGCCACATGATGCTAAGAGTTCATGAAACAAAATTTACAAGGATCTTGCAATGAAATGTGTTTTGAGTCAAGTGCAAAGGACTCTGTGATAAAAGAAAGGAAGGTGCCTATCTCTTTCTTATATGAATTTGCTTGGAATGGTCATTTATAGGAATGCATGTCCAAGTTCTGATGGTGTTAGACTCATGGCATCAATATAAGATTCTACATGGCAGATGAACCCTTGGATTCTATTAAACTTTATTTAAAGGTCAATGTATTTTAGAAAAGGAATCTAGGATGCCTTTGGACTCTTATTCCCTAAAATGTTTATGAGCCATTTATTTGATGACATTTCCACCTTCTTGAGAAAATTGAAGTCATTGGACATAAATGTTTACAATTATTTATTCTTCTCATATTTCCTTCAGTTTTAGTATATTAGGTTTTCCTCTTCCTTCCCAAGGTCAACCCATTCCTGTGTAACCTTAACTCTAGCCATAGCAAATTCCTTCTGATACTTTACTACTCCAGTTATTCTTCCTCATTTCCTTTCAACTGGTTTCTGCACATTACGTCATAAATTTTCTCAGATCTAAGAAATATCTTCCTTGCCAAAAATAAAAGCCATAATTTTCTCTAAAACTTTTGACTTTGAGTCTCATCTATGAATTCACCCCTTTTTTCTCCACCTCTTATCAAAATTTTAGAAAATAACTCCATCTAATGTTCTTCCTTCTTTCCCTCCCATTCATTCAGCTAATAGTTGTAGCTTGACTTCTGTCCCCAGCAATCTATTGATCTTACCAAGTCACCAATGATGACACAATTTCCGAGTAAAACAGTTTTTTCCTAAATTTTATTTAATTGGGTTACTCATCCACCCTTGTTGCTGTTGATCCTTCCCTAATTTCTGAAAAAAAAAGTCTCTTTCTTCTTGCCTTCCATAGAACCATTGGTTCTCTGTAAACTTCCAATATCAATCCTGATCTGTATGCATTTAGTGTGATCTTTTTTGTCCCATCTCTAACATGGCCCTGTCCCCAAAACTCCATCACTGCCCACTGCTCATGTAACCCTCCTGCTTCTTCTTCAAATTCCCTTCAAAATTCCAATTCTGCATTTTGTGAGTAAGCTTCTTTCTTTCCCACCTACTCCCCATGAGATATCTCACCAAACTTCTTGGTTTAACCTACTGCTATAATGTTAAAAATCCTCAAATCTCTGTCCAGCTCAAATCTCTCCACCAACTCCCAAATTTGACAGAGAGTCACTCTTAAATTCTTTCTGAACCTCAGCTTCTTTGCAAATCAACCTTAATATTTCACCAGTTTTCCCTTTCACTGCATCTCTGCCACCACTACCCCAGCTAAGGCTCTTTCTCCCTTGCCTGTCATGGTTCAGCAGTCTCCCACAAAATTTGCTGCCTCTCCAACCTAGGCTTTCTCAGTTGGTTAGTATATGCTAAGGTCATATTCCTGTAATGAAGGTGTGACATTTATCTCTTCTTACTCCTGCTCTCTCTCCATCTCAGGGCTTATCCTTCCTTTCCTCAAAACACATCTCCTCTTTCATGTCACAATGCTTCTTGTCCCAGGTCTTTTCTCTGACTCTCCTCTATCAGAGACTTTCTCATTCATTATTTCCCAATTAGCAAACCACCCAGTAAATGTCCAGTGCTAATTGTTTCTTAAGATTTAGATCAAGTGTCACCTTTTCCAAGATATTTTCTCAAATACATTCTTTCTGCCCAGGTCTAGTTTAGGGGATCCATTCACAGAAACCTGCACCTACCTATTGTAACACATTTTATTGAGGGTTGTCTATGAACTGTCTCTCCCACTAGATTTGAGTACTGGAGGGCAGAAGATTCTTTTACCTACTTATGTATTTCTAATGACTAGGTCAGAGATTGGTACCTAGTTTGTGCTTAATAGTGTTATTGAATAAATGTATGAAGGAATAGTTTAGATTAGAACATGGAATGGATATCTCAAAGTCAAACTGAATACCTCAAAGTCAAACTGAATACTGGACCAGTATAATCTTTTCACTTCTTTTAGTTGTTGTTTTTATGATAGAATGAGGATAATGGTAGTAATCACCTTATATGATTTTTTTTTGTGAGGATTAAATTAGATCATATTATGTAAAGCACTTGACATACTGCCTGACATAGTAATTGCTCACTAATATTACAATGTAATATTGACAATCTGCTCTATTATTTCTAGTGATACTGTTGGGGTTAAGAATCATCAGGAAAACAATATGTGAAGTCTATTCTTTTCACTTACCACTGTTATTAGCCTTAACAGTGAGGAAATTGGCCTTTAGGTGGTTCATTTTCTTAATAAGTGAGCTCCAGGATCATGCTGGCTTTATTACTATTTTTTAATTACAAAGCTGTTTGCCTTATTTTCCCAATTAAAAAACAAAGAATGGAAGGAACATGTAAAAATTTCTTATATCCCCACCATCTATATACAACTACTGCTGATGTGTTTATTTTTCTCCTGAGAGCCCCTTTCCTGGGTGCACGTTGTTAAGAGTTGTTAGTGATGGTGGTGCCCCCAATGTTAAATCTGCTCCCTTAATGCAAGGACCACAGGCACTGAGAAGTGCAGATTTAAAAATCTGCAAGGAAAGGAGACATGTTTAATCTGAGTACAGAGATGAATGATAGCTCTGAACAAAGAGCCTCATGAGGTATCAAGTCACAGTGAGACCCTCTCTTGGTATTAGATCCTGCAGTAGACACAGAAACAAGCATTTTTGTTTATTTGTTTCAAAACTCCAAGACCTGGGGCTGGGATGTCTGTAAATAACAATGGTAGCTCAACTCCTTGCTCAGTTAATAAGGACTCTAGCAACGTCGAACTTTCAAAATACTTTGTTTCATTATACTGTGAATTCTCAGCATGTTACAGTTATTGTTTGATCAACAGCCATATGTTGTCACCCTCCGGGAGTGAACACCTGTCACTCTTAAATAGACTTGTCACAGATTTACCACTTATTTAGCAACAAATATTAAGCAATAGCAGTGGACGTTTTTTCAGTTTATTGAGTCATGCTATGACTAAAATTGAAAAAAAAAAGAACAGTGATTCATTAATTACTTATTTAATTAATTCAACAGTTATCGATTGCCTGACTATTACATTCCAGCATAGTTCTTAGCTGTGGTTAAATTGCCATGAACAAAACTGGCATGGTTAAATGTCTTCAAGGTATACCAACATAGCTAGGAAACTGATAGTAAAGAAGGAAACAATCAAATAAATACAAAAATTGGGATTATGATAAATTCCCTGAAGAAAGAACATGCATCACTGAAACAAAATAATAGGGTTGGAGAGAATGGGATGGGAAAACCACCCTCCAGTAGTTAGGGGAGGATCTCACTGAAGTGGCAATATTTCAACTGAGACTAATGCAATATAAGGGCCAACAGGCAGCAAGTTGAGAGAAGAACCTTCTGACCTGGTGGCTAGAAACAACTTGCTTCCTGAGGTGACCAAAAGGAGGCCAGTGTGGCTGGAGTGTGGAGGTGAGCAAAGGGGTGAGAGGCCCAGATGGGCCTGGATGCACCAGACCTGACCACACAAGACCTGATAGGTTACATGAAAGCATTCGAGTGTAACCAGACTCTAAATTGCCGATATTATGAGAGCCTAACTGACCTGGGGGAGAGAAATACCCAAATGCAGCCCACACTAACCTCCAGTCCCATCTATGGAGATAGGAAAAAAACAAAACAAACAAACAAAAAAAAAGGAAGAAAGGAAGAACACTTGTGAAGTGCATAGTCCAGAGGCATAGGCACCAAGAGACTGAGACCTAATCACAGGACTGTAGAATGCATCTCTTTCCTCCACTCATCATAACCACCTTACTAACGACCTTTTACAGCAGTTCCTTTTACCCAGTACATCACGCCTGGATAGCAAGAAAAAATTGCAATACATACCAAAAGGCAAAAAAATAAAACCAAAAAGAAAAACTGAAGACAGAGAGCAAGCATCAGAGCTAGATGTGGCAGGGATACTGAGATTACCAGACCAGGAATTTGAAACAACTATGTTTAAGATGCCAAGAGAATTAACGGATAAAGTAGACGGCATGCAAAAGTAGATGGGCAATGTAAGAACCGAGAAAAAGAAAGACATTCATTCACTGATTCTTTAATTATTTCACCAATTATCTATTATAAATTCAAAGGGAACAAAAAGGAATGCTAAAAGTAAGAGTCTGAGTGTCTCTAGACCTGCTGCTTCCCAGCTTCTGTATTCTCAACCAGATGCTCTGCTCTAAAGGACTGCCACCATCATTAGCTATCCAACACACCTGTGCATAATGTTACCTTCGTGCCTTGGTGCACAATGCATTCCTCCTGCCTGGGATATAAATAGTATCAACTTGAATTAGAATGTCTGCTCAGAGACCTACAAGCAATGGAATCATGGGCGGGTTTTGAAACCCTGCTGCACTTCATACTTTGTAAAATTACGAAAAGCTGTATCTCAACATTTCGATTGGAGCGATAAATGAAATACTATATGTGAAATCCCCTCTTATAGGGCCTGATGAACAAAGCAGCTACTCAATAAATGTTAGTTTCCCCGTATCTCTCCACCTATTGAATTTCTTATCCATTCATTCCACTGCCCTTTCATATGATTTGGTATTTTCTCTTATCCAATAATTCACTGCAGATTCATGTGTGTGTATCTTCTCCCAAACCTCATAGTCACAAGTAGCGTTGGACACAGAGGTGATGCACAGTAAATCTGTTATGTTTGTGTAATTACAATCTAGTGAGGCAAAGGAAATCCCCACTTGTCAGAGCCACAGAAGTTGCATGTAACAAAAAAAGAAAATGAAAATGGATTTCATGCCTGCAGGGAAGTTAAGGAAACCTGCACAGGGAACTTTGAGTGGAAAAGAGAGAATGGTGTTAGAGTGGGGAGAAAGGTCCTTTATATAAGAATGGACACTCTAGAGATACCTGTGGTTATACCTATAAACCCAGCTAGAGTGAATTCACTGGTGAATTAAAACAAGCTGATTATTTGGACTCCCCATTAATTGATAAATTCAACAAACATTTAATGTTTACTGATGCCAATGTTATGTCTTAGACTGGATGGTGGTATTTGCTGGAATAGTACCTTAATTTTGGACAGATTGAGTATTATGTCTTTTGATCCATCTATAATTGTGAGTTAAGGCATAGGTGTCTTACATTGTGTTTTTCTATGTCAATATTATGACATAGGTTAACATAGGTTATCTAAATAAATGTGGGGTTTTGCACTATACGTTAAATTAGCCAGTGATATTTTCAATTGCTAAACAATGAGATATATGCTTTTTTAGGTAGAAGAAAAATAGTATCTTAAAAACTTTTTCTCTGAGAATTATTTTCATATGTACATTCACTAAAAGTCTTGAGGCATTTTGTTAGGGCAATGCAAATACATAATCAATAAAATACAAACGATTTGTTCCAAGTCTCCATGCAGAGAAAAGATCAGCAGAATTTGTGGGCCATATTATAGTTGTTACTTCAAAATTCTATTTTTAAGATAATTTTAAGACATGTCTGTCTTTCACTTCCCAATTAATTTTTTTTTATTTTTATGTTGAACTTCCCTTTAATTTTCTGAAGGTAAGCACTTTAAAAAGCAGAGTAATTTATAAAATCAAATAATCCCTTGAATATTTTTTATGTTCCACTGTTTGGTTCCTTTATCCCCAGTCTCCCAAAGTAATACTTCTTTCTTCCTTTCAATAAGCAAATTTATCAGGTGTGTATAATCCTTTGATTTAGAGATGCTACATTAATAAGTTTATCCCTCTAACTAGAAGAAAGACCTAGTCAGGGTAATTTTCCGAGGTATTTGAATTTATCTTCAGCCCTGTGGTCCAAGTTCCAAGAGATGCCTGTAATTAGAGGTAATTACATGTCACATGAATCAATGATAACGTATCAGGTTTCAATTCTGCTACAATCCACATTGCACCTTTTCTTCGTTATCTTCCCACCTCTCTCTTTAGATCCTCCCTTACGATCCCCACCTAGAAAATATCTCTAAGTTATATCCTATTTTGAAAACTGTCTGGGAACCAGCTCCCCTGAGAGCCTGAAATCAAGTGTGATAAGAGGAACACAACATCGTTCTAATCCACTTTTCCCTGAGGAAACTATCTTTAATTTCTGACTTTAAATCTCTGTTTAAACCCCCCTTGAAAAGGGTAGCTGCAATTGACTGGGCTGTCTGGGTCTAAAGGGGCATTCTCTGCTTCTGTCTGCTTTATAGCTCAGTATCTACAATACAAGGTTTCTGCTCCCTTTTCTCTTGCAGTTCCTTGGAGTGTAAAGCCAAATGACGGTCGGGCCTCTTATGAACATCCCAGGTGCAGTTTGTCGCCTCCTTTCCCAGGATTTGTTTAAAAATAAAAGTCTTAGACTCTGGCTCAGGCAAACTCTGGGAGGAGTATGAGGTCTGGGCTGATGTTAAGAGGTGAATGTCTACTGGAGATTTGTTTCCCTTCTGTACTCAGGGACCTGGAATTCTTCAGAAGCCTCCACCTAAGGGATTGGATGTGGGCAAGGGTTCTAGAAAATCTGGTTATTATTTTCCTCCTCCTTCTTTTTTTTTTTTTTTTAACAGATTTCCTTTTTGTTTCCCAGCATGTAGTTTTCTCCTTCCAGATTGTTTTAAACTGCTTAAATGAACCACTTAATATAAATAGCAGTTTGTTCGTTAACCTAGTTAGTATCAAACTTACAATCGCCCCTCCCCTAATTCCCTAAGTGTTCCTCAGCTTTACTGAACAGACCCAATTTGCTGGTTTCCTAGTATCACACTGAAGCATGGGCAGATAGGCGGTTGCCATGGAAACAAGGTAATTGCTCAGAGGATTCATCCTGCATGGGTAATATTGAACTAACTGCTGTACAGTTTCTCATTTATTACAAAACATTTACAAGGAAAATGTGATGTGTTTCCCAGTGTTAAAGTGTTTGCCTTTTTCAAGAAGCTAACTAAAAATTTCTTATTAAAATAAATGCTAAATGGGGTGGAAACTCTTCAATAAAAAGTGAGTTTACAATATGCACAGGAAACTGATGACACAAAAATTCAATTGGTGGGCCTTTGGCCTAGACTGGGTGGAGGATGTGAACAGGTCTCTCTGGGTCTCTGGTGAGTTTCTGCAGTGATTGTCCCCAGGCTTGTCCTGCAAGGTAATGTGTGGCTGGAATGTATGTTCTTGTGTGCAGCTGGGACATCATTCCATATTCCCCCTCTTTGACTATGCCCATAATGATCTGATCAATTTTTTCTGTCCTTTCTTTTCCTTTGTCTAACTCCCCCTATTCTCACCCATTCTAAATTCCTCTAAAACAAGAAGCATTTTTGGGGAGCCTGGGTGGCTCAGTCAGTTAAGCATCCAACTCTTGATTTCGGCTGAAATCATGATCTCAAAGTTGTGCAGTCAAGCCCCACATAGGGCTCCTCACTTAGTGGAGGGTCTGTTGGAGATTCTCTCTCCTTCACCCTCTGTCCTTCCACCCCACCCCGCCTTCCACTTTCTCTCTCTCTCAAATTAATAAATAAATCTTTAGCAAAAAAGGAGGAAAACATTTGTTTCCTCCCCCTGTCCTTGGACATTATAGATTTTACCATGTATTTTAACTCTATTCTTAAAACACCACTATGTATGTGATAGGATCTCGGGAAATTGTCACGGAAAATGCCTTCCAGCAGGCCATTCATTCTTTTTCGGCTCCGTTATCCATAAAACCAACCAACTAGATCAGTGTTTCCCAGCTTCTTGTCTTTAGCCCACAAGTGGCTCCACAGAGAGCATGGCTTCAGGGTAAGACTATTTTGCTTTTTTAGTTCTAGTGCAAACCCATCCCCGATCTCTAATTTAAGAAAGCTCATTATGTACTTTCCCAGGGCACACCTGCTCACACAGCTCTACCTACTCCTAGTTTGACACTGACACTCGTGGTATTCGAGCCAGCAGACCTCCAAATTCACTTTCTGTTCTGATGCTCCACAGTTCGTGACATTGTTATCCAGCAACCCTAAGGAAATCTGCTCTGACCAGGTTCGCTTAGCATATCTTTCAGGAACTCTCAGATAGTCCCTGCACACATTTATTGTTGCCCTCACCATGTTTCACTGATATTAGCTCTTTACCTGTCTTTCCCCAGTAGACTTGAACTCCTTGAGGATGCATCTGTTATTTATTTAGAGTTGTTGGCCTGTGGCCTGCACAAAGGGTGACACAATGGATCTTCAATAAATATTTGCTGAACTCAACAACTGGTTGGTTATTTGTGTTGACATACTTATGTTGTCCAGATTGTTGAGGGGGAGAAGGCAAGATGGCAGAGAAGTAGGAGACCCTGTTTCAACTAGTCCCCTGAAATGAGATAAATATCTACCAGAACACTTTGAACACCCATGAAATCAGCCTGAGATGTAAGACTACACACTCCTGGCAGAAGAGCCTCAGTGGACAGGTAAAGCGGAGTGGGAGCACTCGGACTGATTTTGGAGGATAAACAAAAGGGGGAGGGGCCACCAGAAGCAACCCACTGGAAAGTAATACCCCAATATTAAAGTGCCAGATTGTTGCTCTATTCACGCATTAAAAGCAGATTCCACGTAGGGAGTTTTTGCAAACCTTTGCTAACGTGGCTGTCACATCTCCTAAAATGTATTCAAGTTCTTCTAGCACCAAAAAGGGTTAAGAGACTGGTGGGGAGGGGGGGGCCTAAATGAAAATGACCAAGCTTAAGGAACACATTTGAGGAACTCTTTTGGGAATTTGTTTGTATTCTTATCTGTATAACATCCTTCCCATATCAAGTCTGATTGGCTTGCTTAAGTGGTGTAGTATCAACATTCATGCCTTACAATGCTTAACCTATTGTTTATTCATAGTGCTATTAATTGGATGGCTACTTTGTTGCTTGCTTTTAAAGGCCACAGGATGGAGACAAATCATGACACCTCCATTTCCCCCAGAAGAATTACAGAATCGGATTTGTCTCACTAAAATAAATAAAAATAAAATACACACCCTTATATGAAATGTCAACCAAAGTTAATAGTGATCTATTTCCCTTGGAGCGTGAACTGGACCCAAACAATCACTTAGCAGTAAGCTTGTCAAAATGTACAGGACACAGGTTGCTAGGTGCTTTATCGTAATTTTATTTGCCTGAGGCATTTGAATAAATGAGGTGAAATGTTGCCTGGAGCCCCTGAATCTTTGATAGATCATTTCTGGACCTCCTGCTGAAATAGTGTTGGTTAATCTTCTGCAGTAAATTCTCTCCGTGATTGTCACAGCCTGTAGTAATAGACGACTTTTTCTCCCATATGTTACTGTGCCTGAGTGCAGAGAGATGACACGCAGGCTGTGTGTATGTCTGTGAAAATGCAGCTGTGTGCACATTTTTTTTTTATGAAGAGAAATAGCTTTCTCCAGAGATTCTGCTGAAAATCCCATTCCTTCTCCCAAATAGCAGGCACTCAATAAATATTCATTGAGTCGCACTCCATTTTGTGTTATATATTGGTATTCCCCACATCTGTAGGATTGGAGAGTGGAGTGGAAGGGTGATTAAACTCGGAAGAAAAGTCTGGCATGATATCGCACCAACATAGTCATAGGTAGATGTCCAAGTGACAAGTAGACACACAGGGCACAAATAAGCTTTAAGGATACATTTCCTGGGCTTTGTGGAAGGATACAGGCAGATGCTTTAACAACTACAGTGTCATCTCATGGAGGCCCAGCAGCTATTCAAGGACAGAGGTCCTTCTTCCTGCTCCCCCACTCAGACCCGGCATATGCAGCTGTTGCAGGCAGGAGCCAAGTCTCCCTCATCTTCTATGCTGTTCTAGTCACACAGGTCCAAGTCCTGCCAGCTCTTAGCTCCACAGCCCAAGTGTGGTTCTACAGCTCAGGCATAAATACAACAAAGCCAGTACAATATTCCAACTTTATCTTAACGCTGCAGTTTTCAAGGAAGCAGTGCTGCGAGAAGACACTCTATCCTACATCAGTCCCAGCCTGATGGAAACCCTTGACACAGGTATTATAATTTCCATATCACTTGAGTTGCAAAAATAGACACAAGAAGTAATTTTTATTTATTTATTTATTATTTTTTTGAAGATTTTATTTATTTATTTGACAGAGAGAAACAGAGCCAGAGAGGGAACACAAGCAGGGGGAGTGAGAGAGGGAGAAGCAGGCTTCCCGCAGAGCAGGGAGCCTGATGTGGGACTCGATCCCGGATCTCCGGGATCATGACCTGAGCTGAAGGCAGTCGCTTAACCACCTGAGCCACCCAGGCGCCCCAAGAAGTAATTTTTAAAAGATAATTCTATTTTCTATTGACTTTTATTGTCTAGTTGGAGAGGTGCCCATGGGGGGAAATCACTCTATTAGAGTGAAATGAAAATTTCAACCATTCAGGGCTTAAGATGTTGATCAGTCCCACAGAAAAATAATTGTCTGTGTCTCTTAAGTGAACAGACAATTGGCTGCTTGAATTAAAATCCATGGAGTTCCTTCTTCGCAATGCTTTTCAACTCTTTGCTTGGTTCTGACACATGGATATCTCTCCCAGTCAGAGATCTCTCTCCTGCCTAGCAACCCACTTATCCTAAATTTCTCTTTCATAATTTTGCACTTATTCTCACCTAAAAGAGAATCTAAAAGACATTTCTATAGGGAGCAAATACATTTGAGATAAAATCCCTTTAGTGCATACTTTATTAAAAAACTGTATTCTACTTTACTAATTACATACGTTTAAAATTCCTAGTTTAATTTTACCCAAGAAGGGTGTGATTTGAAGTTTGTTATTTCTCTGAAAGGATGGATATTCTATGCAGGCAATGACAACTAATTCAAGTCTTAATTTTAAAAAGATTGTATTTATTTGAGAAAGTGAAAGGGAAGAGAGTCAGAGGAGGATGCACACTTTCTGAAGAGCTGAGAGCCTGCTGTGGGACTCAATGCCGGGACTCCAAGATCATGACCTGAGCTGAAGGCAATTGCTCAACCAATTAAACCATCCAGGCACCCCTCATGTCTTAATTTTTTTAAAAAAGGCAAATGCCCAGTTCCCAATTTTTCCAGAACTAAGAATTTTCTGCCATTCATGAAAACAAATGTTGATTCCAAAGGCAAATCTAAATCACAGTTTGCTTCCACAAAGGACACAGTTGTGTATCATATCTTCATACACAGACATCTCCTTTGGGAGTAAAACAAAAAGTCATTCCCACTTGACTTCCCATTTCCCTTGTTTCCTCTTACTCTAATGGAGAATAATTTAAATACCTTTGTTTATGAAGAAATCACTATTAGAAAATGTACACATTGAGCATAGTTCCCAAGAAAAATGGAAACAAATGTAATTCCCATATATGTCAAGGTTTTAGGCACAAAAAAGAATAGATAAAAATGATTGAAATTGTCTAAAAATGTATCATTTCAGCATCATACTTGAATTTATATTGTTCACATCTGTATATATTTTATATGTAGAAGTCCACAGAGAGCCTCTGTAATCGGGATGATTACGTTTTAGCTTGATTTAGGTACATTACTGACATAGGTCAAATTATTCGAAATAGGATACTCAGGGGAAAATCACTAAAATATTATGGATAGTGGAAACATAAAATTTTGAGGATTAATTTATGGGATGTTACTAAAAATTTTTATAGTGCAAAATTTAGCATGATTTCCCCCAAATTCTTGGCTAAAAAGTGCTGAGAAAAAGATTATCATAATTCAGCTATGTCTGCAAAGTGCCACCTGTGGTTTCTCTTTATTTATGCTTAATTCCCTATACTTTCACTTTTTAAACTTGAATAATAATATTCCTATCGTTTCTTCAGTTTTCTCCATTTAGGAAATTTATGAAATTCATACATAACTTGTATCAACACAGGTGTCTCTGATTCTTCATTTAAATAAAGTTTTGTTTTCAATGACATGATTCAGTAAATTGAGACTGACATCTTCTTTGTTGTTTGTTTTTTAATGAATTCGTTGTTTCATTCAGCATATTTAACCAAATTAAAAAATATTAAATTCACCAAACTTGCTATGAGGGGGAAAAGAAAAATGCATATTTGAATTCAAAGGAAGATAAAGATTAGTGAGAATGTTTTCAAACAGGACCATCTAATTAAATTCTTGCTAACCACCCTCCATTCCCCCACCCCCACCTCGTCCCAATTACCTCAGTGGTCTTTCTTTTTTTCTTTTTAAGATTTTATTTATTTGACAGAGAGAAATATAGCCAGAGAGAGAACACAAGCAGCGGGAGTGAGAGGGGAGAAGCAGGCTTCCCGCCAAGCAGGGAGCCTGATGCGGGGCTCGATCCCGAGTCTCCGGGATCAATACCTGAGCTGAAGGCAGAGTGTCGGGGTCGGTGCATGATCCGCCCTTCCCTCCATGCCCAAGCCTCCGGAAATTCTGGTGGAGGTACCTGTGAATGTGAATGAAAGCCCAGAGGGGCTTTCCCTGCCTAGAATCCAAAAAGCCATTTACCCTGTGAGTCAGGGCAATATGTCCTTGGTGTGCTTATTCAAGACATATAGTTCCATTTAATCCTCCTCCCAGTAATCATATCTCTGTATCCCTTATCGTATTTCTTGATCCCTGTGCCTCAATGGTCTCAACTTCTGTGAGTTTAAGTAATCACTCTGTACCCTGCAGTAACAATACTAATCCTGTCTCTAGGGTGGGTGCAAAAGCAATTAAAGATTTAACTGCACCACCCAACTTCCTCACGTGGGAATAATAAAAGACTGGGACCCTTGACAGTTAAGAGAGATGAAGCCATGAGACAGAGAGACACTGAGAGCCTGCAGAGAGACAGAGAGAAAAAGGCAGAGGGCCTGTGAGGAAGCAGCAAGAGAGACTTAGAGGAGAGAGCAGGAGAGCTGGCAAACAGGAAGAGAGCCTGCAAACAGAGACTGAGAGTCTGAGAGTCTGAGAGATGGAGACACAGACACAGAGAGAAAGACAGAGAGAGGCAAAGAAAGAGAGAGTGAAGCGAAAGACAGAGAGCAAGAGAAGAGTGACAGAGAGACTGAGACAGAGAGAGAGACAGAGAGAGACAGCAACAGAGAGAGAAACAGAGAAGCAGAGAGAGCAAGAGAGACAGAACCAACTGTTTGCCTAAAGCTAGACTGATGTAACTAAAAGGCTTTAAATAAAGAACCCTGAAGACACAGTTTTCAGGAGAGGAGATCCCCACACCACTCTTCGAGTCCGGTCTCCTCATTTTATCGACGACTCCGTCGCCACCTTCGGGGAACCCCGACTGTTACCGTTGCGGGGCCGGCTCCCGGCAGCAGAGGCTTAACCACTGAGCCACCCAGGTGCCCCAGTGGTCTTTCTTTCTATTGGAGAAAAATGGATTTTTCTTCCAGGTAGATCTTACCTGCTGTGCTCCAAGACAATTCAATAACACACATGATACTACAAGATATGTTTTCTGCTTTGAAACCCTGGCAACACTATCAGAAAATCAGTCAGAAAATTCCCAATTGGGTGCCATATTGGTCGATCCATAAAAGAGGGATCCAGGCTAGTTATTATAGCTCCATTTTTGACAGAGGAGATAGGGGGAGTGGAAATTTAGTCTCAGAAGCCACTGACTTCAAGCATACATTGCAAATTCACAAATATTTCTCCTTTAATTTGAAAATTATAATTTAGGGGTGCCTGGGTGGCTTAGTTGGTGGGTGACTGCCTTCGGCTCAGGTCATAATCCTGGAGACCTGGGATCGAGCCCTGCATGGGGCTCCCTGCTCAGCAGGAAGCCTTCTTCTCCCTTTCTCAGTCCCTCTGCTTGTGTTCCCTCTCTAGCTGTGTGTATCTCTGTCAAATAACTAAATAAAATCTTTAAAAAAAAAGAAAGAAAATTATAATTTAGTTCATATCTCCTGAACTGACCTGTATCACTTGATGGGCTCTGACTCAGCAAACTCTGAACAGGATAGATAGAATTTTAGAGTGCCAAATTCGATTGCAGCTAATTTGTTAATATTTATGGCCTCAATCCCCAAGATGAATTATGTAAGCACATAGCAATTTTCAGGAGAACATTCATGAGAAAGTAAGATTTGGAGTAGGAAATGATAGCTTTGAAAAAAAAAAAACACAGGTAAAATTTTAAGATAACTTTAGGTGACTCTAAAGTAATATTGTGGTCATTTTACATAATACATAAAATTTGGAAACATGCAAACACATCCATTTAACTCACACACTCATAAATATTTATCACCTTTTGAGATCAGTGCCATCAGTTTTATGGCACACTAAATTTCAAGACACCAATAACCATTTTCTGATATCATTTTTTAAATTAGAACAATAAAATAAAATAAAATTATTTGTTTCTATCCAATATACTCTTTAATTTGGTTTGATTGTATAAAGGAAATTGCTGTTGTATCAAGGAAAATATGTATGGGGTTTGTACATCTCTCGTCAAGGTCTTAAAGTATTAAGAGCTATCCCTGAGAGGCTGAAATAATAATAGAGTGTGATAATACATATATTAAATGCCACAATTTTTAATAAAACCACTGGAAATCCTTTCTGGTCGCACATGTTTTAGGCTGCTGGGAGTTAAATGGTATTTTTCCAGTGATGAATAGTACATGGTTCTAAAACACGACATGGAAAACATAGGAAATGAGGGTATTCCTTGCTATGAAGCATTGTTTTATAATAATATTTACATGTCTGTGGTAATTTGCTGTGTAATTTCACATTTGGTCCAGGTCTAATGAAGGTAACCGTATTGATTTAGAAGTCATCATGTTCTTAGTGAAAATAGAAAACTAGATATCTGTCATTGACTTTGTCCCTGAGTCAGTAGAGACGAAGACTCATATCAAGATTATGGCATTATCCACTATAAAGTAAGGAATAAACCAAATATGAGCTTCGTGCTATGCAGACATGGTACCAAAGACTAAGAAGAGCTTGTCTTAAAAAATATATCCCTAACAAATGCCAGAGGAGAAACAAAAGTGATCATTTAAAGAGTAAAAAGTTTGCATTTTTTTCCTCAAGACTAATATCTAAAATGTGTTTCAATTAATCATTAGATGAGAAGTAGATATTTATCTCTAAGACTACTTTGCACGAAGATGAATTTTATGTATGAACAGTTTTTATTTAAGTCCATTATCTATTTCAAATTTCATGAAGAAAATATCTACTGTTTTCCTTATTTTGTTGTCCTTGGGAAAAGCACTATTACCATCATCAAAACTGCGATTGCTCTCATGATTTTATAATACACATTCTATTTTCTGGTTCTCTGGAGAGCACAGCTTCAGGAGTGACAGATCCATAGAAGATACAGGAAAGATCCACTTTCATCACAGGGGGGTGTCATTATTATATGGATTCCTCTCTGTCTTGATCTGACTACCAGACCTGATAGTTGCACATATCCAAAACCAAATAATTTATTTCAGTCTAATTTTGCTGAAAAGTTTGGAAAGATTATCACCGGATCCAGAAGAAAAGCCGTAGCTGCCCAATAATGTTCTGCTGGCCCTGAGCCTGACCTTGCTGAGACAGTTGATTGAGACACAAAGCCCACGGAACCTGCATATTCCCCAGCGATGGGCAGGTGTGACCATCCTACACCGCTCATGGTGGGACCTTCAGTGCAAACTTCAGTCTCTCCCTATCCAGTGAATACTCTTCGGTCTGCTGGCTGAATGTTTACATTGCACTGCATTTCCATGAGAGATGTGCTTAGAACAGTATTTCATACCTGAATTTTTTTCTACATTTAGAAGCATCGAATTTTTGACCTGAGAGCTAAGAGAGCATTTAGTCTCACCCATCATTTAACAGATGAAGGCACTGAAATTCAAAAGTTTAAGCGGCTTTTCTGAAGCCATGTAGGTTTTTGGTGACAGGGTCCAGATATTCTCAATGATGGTTCAGAGCTCTTGCATTTCTACTTAAGATAATTCTTCCTTAAATAGTTCCTAGTATAAAATCTATGGTAAAAGTCTGCATCTTTCCATCTAAGTTTCTTCTTCTTCTTTTTTTTTTAAGTTTTAGCCATGGAGAGTTTTATATTTTATTTATGTAAATTACCCAATGAAAGGTACAATGTAGAGTTGAGAAGGAATTCAAATAAATGAATGCATCTGACATTTCAGAACTTGAGTATTAATAATCAATTATGTGCAACAAAAGAAAACACCTATTAATATTTCTGAGATGTTGTAAATTCAAAGAAAGCAAGCACCATGTCTAATGAAGCCCCCTGTTGCTGGCGCCTAGCAACTTATCTACCACATGGTAGATACTCAATATATTTTTTTAATGACTAAAGAAAACATTTTGGTGGTGAAATGTCAGAAAGAACCAAACCAAAAACATGCTCTTAATGTGTGTTTAAAATAGTTCTGCGACAAAATTGCAATGACAGACCTCAAGGAGTTCATATACCTTAGGGACATGTCATCAAAGAAAAGCTCTGGGAGGTGACAAAGCTGGCAAATGGATCAAGGAAAGGTTTTCTCATTTAGGAAAATCAGGGACCTTTAAGTGTACCTGCTCCACAAATGTGCTGAGAACCGAAATGAGCTCAGAGGATTGGGAATAGAAGCAGAGTGCCAAAGTAGGAAGAGACAGGTTTAAAGCAAAGGGTAGAGAGAACTGGAAACTTACAAAGAGAAGATATGATGTTGGTGACACTTGCCTAGATCTTGGTGAAGTCTGGAAACGACACTGTGGTTTTGTTTTGCTTCCAAAGCTGACAACTCCAAGGAGCAAAGTAATAGACTCTTAGGAGAGAGTCAGGGCCAGCAGGGCTAATAAACCCTCCTTCCCAAGGCACTTTGTGGTGCTCAAGTTTTATTTCAAGTTCATTTCTTATCGAGCAAGTCAGCAAAATAGTTCTTTCAACCACTTTTATAGAAATATGTATTCTACTAGAAAATGGAACTAGACCCAAGTTACATAAAAAGTAGTGAGGTCAAAAGTGAAAGAGAGAAATTTTTTTAAGAGATCTCATATTACGAATGAGATTAAATATACATTTGAAATTGAAGAAAGGTAAAAATTTTAATTTAGAAATTATAGCTGTATTAGGGCTTCTGGGTGGCTTAGTCAGTTAAGCGTCTGCCTTCGGCTCAGGTCATGATCCTGGGGTCCAGGATCAGATGGAGCCCTGCATCAGGCTGCCTGTCAGTACCCCTGTATGTGCTGGCTCTCTCTCTTTCTCTGTCAACTAAAATAAATTAAACCTTTTAAAAAATAAGAAATTAAAGCTATATCATTTAGGCAAGTTATACCACGGGGTAAAGGGGGTGGTTCTTAAAGCATGCAAATTGAAGCAAGAAGTGTTAGGAACTCTTAGGCCCTCATTCTTGAGGAGTCCTGAGTACCTTGAGGATAGATTCCCTATCCCCTCATCTACCACTAGACTTAGTGTTAATAAGGGAAGAAAATGAATGAAAGCAAGTGAAAGGATTCGTGTCAGAAACCCAAATAAGCAGGACATAAGATTTTAGAGATTTGGGGGGAACTGTGTCTTGGGAGGCTCACCTCTGAGGCTCTGATCTCATGTAGACGCCTCCAGTGAAGTCTCTTTTATGCAGTCCATGGTGGAAGTGAAGTAAGGTTTTCTCACCTTGTATGTGCTGCTCAAATGGCTGGCAGGTGTTAGAGAAAACCTACATTTTGCTTCAATTTTCTTTACCCAGCTTGGTGCTGAGATGCCAAATTTCCTAAATAAACAAAGCCTGAGGGAAATACACTAACATTATTTGCAGTCTCTGAAACTAAAATTTTCAATGTATTTGGGTGCTATGTGTCAAACAAGCTCAACATTTGAAATCTCCATGAAATGTAACCTCAGAAAAGCTGTGAAGTGCTCCAGAAGTTTTTGAGACCGACCATGAGATAAAATGCTAAAAGTACGTTGGGACTAAATTAAAAGGAAGGTCAGGACACAGCCATGTCTGAGTGGGAGATATAAAGCACAGTGAACACAAATTGATAATGCTGAGGAGAGAGATCATTTATCGCTCTTCCATTTTTCTTTTAGGGAACAAGCAATAAAATTGAAATGAATAAGCCAATTTTAGACCTAATTTTCATACAGCATCAGTTCTCCTGTAGGTTCACCAAAGGTAGAAATCAAAGAGAAAAATAAAGAGAAAACCAATTTATTTCATCCTCAACCCATCTCCTTGAAGAAAGACTCAATATTTTGCCCGAGGGACACTTTTTAAAATACAAATTCTGAACTACAAATTTTGAAAAACACATTTTAATTTTTTGGGCATATGTTCTTAAAGTCTATATTAATGAAGAGCTCAATAGCCATACTCACGCATGAAAACACACACACACAAATATGAATGCTATTCTTTCCGTCTCTCTGTCTTTCCTTTGTCTCTCTCTGTACATACATCATCTATCTCATCTATCCATTATTTATCTATTTAGCTATCTATCTTTATTTATTGATTGATTAATAAGTAATTTAAAATATGGTTTGGTTCTGCACTGGATATTTTTTTTTCTCTTCCTGCTTGTATCTTTTTCTCATTGACATATATGTCTGCTTTAATTTTTTTTTCCCTTGGAGATAAAAATTGTTGCTTGACAGAGATTATTAATAGATCCTATGTGATTGTCTCTTTGGAGGTTGAAACGTCCAAATGTTCAGAGCAGTGAAAGGTCTGAAATTTTACCCTGCTTGCAAACTAAAAAGGTAAGCTGTCATAATCTTATAGATCCTAGCAGAAGACCTGGGACTCTCATATCAAATCAAAGGACCTTATCACTGGTGGCACAGCAGGCTTTATAGGCTTCGTGTTCACGTTGATTTCCTTCATCCCCTGGTCCCAAGGCAGGCCATGTGGAGCAGGCCACTTGGGCCCTACACACACAGTGGCTCTGTGTCCCACGTGATGAACCTGAGCTGAGGAAACACCATCTTTTAAAGAAGCTGCCAACAGACAATTCTAAATCTTTGCCCCAGAGATGACGCTATCAGCAAAAATAGGCTGCCCTCTGCCCCACAGTGAGACTCTCTATTTTCCAAAGTTATTTGCTTTGCAAACATCCTTAAAAAGATAGTCTGGGAAGTAAGACTGTCCATGACTTTCAGCAGAAATATGAGAAATCCAATGAGAATTGTCTCCCAATACAGACTTGCTCCTCAAGTTCTCTGCAAATGTGCTCCAATTGTTCATATTATTAACAGCCCAAGAGATAAATAATTATCACTTCACTTGTCAGTTTCCACAAAGTTGTCTTGTCAGATAATAACTCATTTTTCTTTCTTTTCTCCGTCTCATTCCTCCTCCCCTTCCATCTTCTTTTAAAAATTAGTCCTGGTACAGAGGCATCAATCTCTTGCTTCTGTGTTCTATTCTTAACACCCTGAACAGTTTTCCAGCACATACCACATTTGTACAATCTATTTTTTCTCTCTTACTACCTTTCCTCTTCCTTAGTCCTATATTACTTGGCAGAACATTCCAATTCCAGTTTTTATTTGTTGCCAATGCCTACTGTAACCAATAAGCCAAGTTGTATTTTTCAGATCTCAGGAGATGGAGATTCTAACACCTGACTGCTTTATCCTTGCATTTTTTTTTTTACATAGTATGCAGTGTTCTCCCCTACTCTTTCAAGATTCCTCTGAGTATATATATTCATTTATCTTATGTCGCTGACAAAGGTCATACTCATAATGCAAAAAAGTAATGCTGCAAGTGCCTCTATGATTTACACAGGTTAATATCCAATGTTCTGACTGGATTCCTAAGCCTAAGAAGGAAGAGGGTTTTAAAATTTATTTCTTTAATTTTTATGTTACAGGAAGGTAACGAAAATGATAATAAACATACCCTAACTTTTACATTCAGAGCAGTTTGAGCCTCTTCAAAAATAAACTCCTTGGTTTTTCTGCCTTTGTTCAAAATATTTCCATAATTGTCTTTAGGATTGAATACACGTTTTGTGGACCATCTTCCGCAATAGTCAATCTTTATCCTTTAATACTGAATTTCATCTTTGGTGATAGATAAAAGCTATTGAGAGCCCAATAAAAAAAGTAGATAGACAAATTGGATTAAAAATTGTGAATGTGTGCGAGGAAGCAGATATCCTTATACGGTCGACAAATTGGCCTTGAACACAGTTCTAGCAAAGGAGTCCAAATGCTCCAGGTTTCTCGTACTTTGGAAGAAAATAACAATAGCTCTTCTTTCCAAAAAGATCAAGAGCTTCTACTAAAAGTATAATGATAAAGAATTGTTCAACTGTACTCTTTTCTTTTTGTATTATTTCTTTAATAGGAAACGTGTTTAAGCTAAAGAGATTATATCAAAGTGGTGTGATTTTTGTCAGTGAGTATCATCTGGTTATCACCAGAGCCAATGAAATCACTTAGAGTTGTCTGTATTACTGATAAAATGACTGTTCATTTCCCCAACTTTTATATATTTCCCATCCTTCTTTGCTTTGCCCTCTTTTTGAAAGATAGTGTATTCAATCAGAATAATACACCTTTAGGAGTAAATCTTATAATTCACATGATATTGAGTTAAACTTAAGCAAGTCACTTAACCATTCAGCTGAAATTCACTCAAATATAAAAATGGAATAGTAATACTTGATTTACAGGACAGTTTTTAGATTAATGAGATAGCATGTGTTATGACACAATTGAAAGCAAATCAATGTTCAGTAAAGACTCTTCCTACCCTCCTTGGTCACCATGGAACATTTTATATACCAATTCAATATTTCCTCTACAATACATAAATAGGCTGAAACCTCTAAGTTCATGATGACTGAGCTGTCAGCTTCAAATTCATTCTCAAAGTGCCTATCTTGGGTCACAGAGACAAGATAGAGAAAGGGCCTATTCTTGCTAGCATCTTCTCTGTGTAGAATATGGATGGGTGATTATAAAGTGATAAGAATAAAAACTAACCCCCAAACTACTGGGCTAGGCTTCAATCTTCTGATGTTGGGCACAGGATTTAAAAACAATTTCCCCCCATATGTAACCACCTCGGTAGAGGAAGCATCAGGAAAAACAGAAAGCTCCTCTTCAGTGGGGCAATGGGAAGTAATGAGAGCAGTGGAGCAGAAGAATAAAGAAATTCTTCCACATAAGCACTTTTTTGCTTCTCCCCTGGGTGGCACACAGGGACAACATACCTCAGAGGACAGGGGATCCTTAGCTCAGTAAGATTTGGGGGTCTGGTGGGTGTGCAGCTGGAGCCGATGAATGAAGCACTCTGGCAAAGGAAGTCTTGAAGTTCTGTGATTCTACTTTTAGACTGTTGAAAATATTCGAAGATTTTGTGGGACATCAGCATTACATAAATGTGACCCTTTGGGTTGGGTTTTGCCTGAGGCCGATCTTTAGGAATCTAAGAGAGATCAGTGGAAATATCTGGGGCCAACAGAGGTGAGGAAAGTGGCATCCAAAATTCCCAGATATGGTCCTTCTTTGGTGATTCTCAGCTTCTACTTTCAAATTTCTAGAGTTATTTCTGTTGTTAGGGTGGCTGGGCGGCAGGAGTTGGAGGGGAATAGTTAAATACTAGTTTAAATATGTGTACACCATTGAATCCTGAAGGTATGGGGAAGGAATTGATAAATGGGGTGCTGATTTTGCTTGACCTGGCCACCACTGTTCTCTCCATGCTTCCGTACCCTGAGATTGTCAGCCACACAGCTCCAATCCCCCAGGACGCGCCAGGAAGCTCTTAGCAAGAGGGGAAAGAATGCATGCAAAATTGGTACTGGGGGGAAAAAGAAAAGTTGGGGCTCAAGGAGGGGCCATGGCAACCTGTATCTAATTCCTGCTATAAAAATTGTCTTTCTCAATAAGCCTAGACTCCTTGGGCATTCCATTTTTTTTTCAAGAAAGTCACAAATGAAATCTCTGCTCTTTAAGACCATAAATAACACTTTTCACCAGCAGAAGTGAGTACATGTCTGAGGAAAAAACCCTAATACTTTTCTACTGATACATTTCCTGGTAACTAATGAACAGTCAAAACAAAAATATATAACTGCAACTCAGTTAAAAAAGGAAAAGAAAGAAAAGAAAAGGTCAGGTGGATACCACAAGGAACTCACCTCTTAAAAAGATTTAATGTAACAAAGAAAAAAGAAAAATTAGCAGGAGACCCTGGAGTGAATTTGAAAAATTAGACTCTAATTATCATTATCCTATATACTTAAAATTGTAAATATACATAGACCTTGCAAGAGAAAAATGTACATTGGTCCCTTTGCCTGCAATCCCTGGACAGTAATGAGTGAACTCCCCAACTTCTTCGTGCATGTGGACCTCTGTCTTCAGAGAAATGTGATTCGTAGCTAGGACTGTGGAGACAGATCCATTTCCATTTGCGACCTCCGGGGGGTCTCCTGGTCTGGCTTTGTGACCAGACCCTTAGCATTACACACCCTGGCTGTGTGAGCCCTGGTGATTTATACTGTCTGTGTTTGTAATGAAGGATCACCCTGGTGGGAGATCTGGGAGGAATTCTTAATATTTTATTCCTGCAAGCCCCATGGGCTGTAAATCATATTCACGAGTCTTGGCTTTCTCTGTCTGTGGCCCACCCAGCTGATGGTGCTCAGGATGGGTGGCAAGAAACTGTTCTGCATGCAATTTCTGAAATTCAGCACATTTTAGGAGCTTTCTTCCACCATCACCATTTTTTCACAGTAGCATTTTAAGGTGACTAGAATGCCAGTAAAGTGCTCTCAAAGTGCATTACTAAACAATGTGGAAAATCAATAGCCAGTTTCAGGGACTATTTAATTGCACAGGACTTTCTTGATGGCTGCTTACACTTCTGGTATAGATTTTTTTTAATTTTATTTTCCATAAAGCCCAGCAAAACCAATAATACTTGGGTGAATTTTAAAATTTTTATCAATGAAATTCCAATGGCTATCCAAATCTTTAAAAAATATTTGAGATTCTTTTTGAATTAATGATTCAATTTGTTCTACTACTGATTGCAACCTCCATTCAGAGACATAGGTCATGTGTGATACACCCATCCACCCACGTGCACAGGCAAGACCCTAAGGGGCATAGATCCCCATAGCCTCACAGGTTCATGAACTCTAGATCCCTATCAGTCATTTATCTGCCGTGGGTTCTCCATTTATACAAGGAGGGAGAGAGAAATAGAGAGATGGAGAAAGGGGGAGAGAGAGGGAGAACAGGACAGAAAGAGGGAAAAAGAGAGAGAGAAACAGATTCATTTCATCCATGACAGTGGAGGCTAAGAAGTCCAAAATCCACAGGGTAAATCATCAGACTGGAAACCTAGGCAGAATTTCTTTTGTCTCAAGGCAAAATTCCTCCTTCTCTGAGAAACCTCCCATATTTGCTCTTGAGGCCTTCAACTGCATGAGGCTTACCGACATTTTGAAGGTTAATCACTTGATTTAAAGTCAAGTTATAGATGATAACCGCATTCACAAATCCCTCAGATTAAACAACTGGGCACCATAGCCCAGCCATATTCACACATAAAATTAACCATCACAATATGCAAACTACTTCAAGGCCTTCCATTCGTCTTTACCTTTGCTGCTACTCTTTGTATTTCAGCTTCCCCTAGATAAATGCAACAGCCTTCTAACTTCTTGATATGGGGTGGTTTACAGGCTTATGCTATAGCATCAAGCAATCCCCAGTCACAGGAGCTTCTTCTGCTAAGGGTTTGTTTCTGGCTCACATCACGTATTGGCTGTGGCTCTCCTCTGTGTCTTCTTCACTCAAGGAACTAGGCTGAAGGGAAAACTCTTCTTTGGGAAACACTGCTTTCGTGGCCAAGAGAAAAGAATAACAGAAAAACTGTGCAACGGCCCTTAGAACTTTTGCTCCCATGTAGCATCAAATATTCTGCTCATATTTTATTGGCCAAAGAAAGTGATAAGGTCAAGACTGATTCCAAGGGGAAGGGAGTTATATTCTTTTACAGGGAAAACTGAAGAATATTTAGAAACAAAAACATATTTACCATCATCCCCCTTCAATCTACTACTACTCCCCATGCTGTAATCAGTAATGTCGTTAAAATAAAACTGGATTATGTCAGTCCTCTGCTTAGGAAAATGGCCGCTGCTCTGTTGTCAGGGTTCTTCAGGGACACAGAACTAATTAATAGGGTGTGTGTGTGTAAAAGAGATTTATTATAAGAAATTGGCTCATATGATTATGGAGGCTGGCAAGTCCCAGGATCCGCAGGGTGAGTCAGCAAGTTGAAGACTCAGGAGAGCTGCAGGTATAGCTCCTGTCCAAATGCCAGTGGGCTTGAAACCTGGGAAGAGCCGATGTTTTTGTTCAAGCCTGAAGGCAGGAAAAAAAGCCAGTGTCCCAATTTGAAGGCAGTCAAGCAGGAAGAATGATCTCTGACTTTGGGGTCTATGCAGGCCCTCAACTGGTTGAATGACATCCACCCATATTAAGGAGGGCAATTTGCTTATGCACAGTACCAATCTAAATGTTAATCTTATCCAAAACACCCTCATAGAAACACTCAGAATAATGCTTAATCAAATATCTGGGCACTCAGTGAGCCACTCAAGTTGACACATACAATGCCACCATAAATGAATTCTCTGATTCCCAGCATGCTTAAAATGAAATCCAAACTCAGGGCACCTAGGGAGGACTCAGTTGGATAAGTGGTTGACACTTGATTTTGACTCAGGTCATGATCTCGGGTTCCTGGGATCGAGCTCCACATCAGGCTCTGTGCTCAGTGGGGAGTCTGCTTGAGGATTCTTTCTCTCACTCTCCATCTGCCCCTCCCCCTGCTCATAAACATGCTCTCTCTATCTCTCTAAAATAAATAGATAAATCTTTACAAATAATGAAATCCAAACTTTTTTCCATGACTTCCAAGGTCCCATATGTCCTGGTCCTTTTCACTCTCTAGCCTCATGTTAGGCCAAATTCCCACTTGTTCATTATATTCTAATCACAATGTCATCTCCATTGCTAAAACCTGCCAATCTCTTTGCTGCTGTATTATTTTTATGTTTGCTGATCTCTCGTGCCATGGTCACTCTTCTCCCAGCACCCACACATTTCACATGGCACTACGTGTTATTTCCCAGTTTTCTGGTCTGAGTTTAAATGCCTCTGCCTTGGAGATGTCTCCCTTGATGATTCCATTTGAGATACACTTCTAATCCAATATTTCTATTAAAGAATCCTGTTTATTTTGTTTTTATTTTTATTTTTTTAAGTAGGCTTCATATCCAATGTGGGGCTTGAACTCATGACCCTGATCAAGAGTCACATGTTCTACTGACTAAGCCAACCCCTGTTTATTTGTTCATAGTTATTTTTCTTTACCTAAAACCATTTCAATTTTTGTACCTCTCTTTTACTAGATTTAAGTGCCACAAGGATTATAATCATGTCTGTCTTCCTCATGATTTCACACCCAACCATAATAGTTCATGCTGCATTCTAAGCATTCCATAAATATATACTAAATAAATGAATAATTGAATTGGCCATGGGAACACACAAATGACTAAGGCTAATTCATTCATCCAAAGTATGGTTGTAACTCAGTCAAAATGGAAGACAATTTTAAATAGAAAATGAATACCTTTAAAGTTCTCCATAAAGATACTTTTAAAAATACTGAGTTAGTTCCAGGAGTTTTTGAGTTTTGCTTGATTATTTCTTCTTTCAGTGATACTTCAGAGAGGTTGGATGACAATCCTGTGATAACCCAAAAGTTTCTTTAATTCTGACTAATGATTTTATGCAACTAATAGAAAGGCTGACTTCACTTTGGTAAAGAGACTTACATTCTGGATTTCATATTTAATGATTTATTTTGTAGTGGACTGGGTTGGATTAGAAATATCACAAAACTCACAGACTCTTCTGAGTTTCATTCATCCAACAAACCGTTGTCAAACACAAGTATTGGTTTCTAAGCCCCAGTTTCCATTGTCAAAATAACAACGACAAATAATATCTCCCTTCCAGCGTGCCTGGGTGGCTCAGTTGTTAAGCATCTGCCTTCAGCTCGGGTCATGATCCTGGAGTCCCTGGATTGAGTACCCCATTGGGCTCCCTGCTCAGTAGGAAGCCTGCTTCTCTCTCTGTCACTCACCTTGGTTGTCTTCCCTCTCTAGCTGTGTTTTTCTCTGTCAAAGAAATAAAATCTTTAAAAAATAATAATAATATCTCCCTTTCAAAGTTCTTGGCACAGCTCTTCGCCCACTGAAAATCTCAGTGATCTGTATCTGTTCTCAGAGTCTGTGAGGTAAGGTAGGGAGTCTTCGCAGGTCAGCTCAGAACCTTGCCTGAGAAGAGTGGGAGGCTCCAGTCACAGGAGAGACAGATAGCGAGGATATCCGGTCACACAGTTTCAGGACCAAGACCTTAGAAACCAGGAGAACCACTGAGAGCAAAATAGTATAGACATTTGAAATGAATTAGGTTAGAGTTTGAAATATGAGAACAGGGACTAAGGAATAGGAAGAAAAGGCCAGAGATAAGTTAGAGAGCTGAGGTTCGGGGCATAGCAAAATCTACAAGTCCAGTTTTATAGTGAATAAAACTTCAGTCTTGCCTGATTAGAATGAGCCGGTTCAAGCTAAGTAGCACCAGTGATGAGAATGGGGTCTCTGTGCAAGGAGACAGGAAGGTTATAGAGTTAGCAGTAGAGGCTAGAATTTATTATGTCCTCTGTGAATTAACATAAGAGGTCACTATTTAGGTGACAATGCCTTCATTTTATAGCACTGATATAATTTCCTTTTATCCAAATGATACTTATCTACATAGGTTGTACTTCTTACAGCCAATTAATAGCTGAGGGTAAAAATGGTTTAAATCATTGAATTCACCTAGGAAGTTGGAATGGAAGCATTACATAGACCTTATGATGCCCAGCCCAGAATTTTACCATTTCTAATAGAGACCTACAATCAGTAAATATTAAAAGTATAATACATTCTCAGCAGCTTCACTTGCCTAAAAGGATTGGGTGCCTGCTGTACCCTCAGGGAGTTTGGTCAGGAAAGGCGAGGCATGATTCTGGACTGGACACAACCCACAAAATGTATTTTCCTAAATAAAATGCAATTGGGAATTTTTCCCTGTATATTGTGAATCTGAGCTGTCCTGGACACTCACATTTCATTTTCAACCCACCTGTAACTTGATTCTCCTTCCATTTTAAGATAGATTTTATAATTGTCTTCACGTGGCATGATGTTTCTCCTTATGCACAGATGGAGTAGGTAATTATCAACTGACTACTTGTTTGAAAAACTGGATGATCTGATTCTCCTACTCCTGTCATCTCTGCTACTAGCCTGGATGCCAAGGTAACATGCTGCTGAGACCTTTGTGCAGCCATAGTTATCCCCTGGAAAGGAAATGCAGAAAATGCAACGAACCATCGTTAGTCATTAAGACAATCTCAAGATCACTTTAGTAACTAAACGAAATCAGAGTAATGGCTTTCTGTGCACACCCACATTTTATATACTAAAAATAAGTATTTCCTTCCTTAAGAGTAGTTGTGAAAGAGGAAGTTTCTTTGGGAAAAAGAAGAGTCTATTCCAAAAACTTTCTATTGTGACTCTCATCTTTGACAAGAATTAGAAATAGTAGAATAAAAAAAGAATAAAAAAAAAAGAAAAAGTAGAATAATTGGGGAAGGTTCTAAAATCCTTGTGCACAGTCTGCACTCAAATATGTCTGAATCCCTGTAAGTGGAATGGTAGATCCATTAATTTTTATAAAGCTCTTCAAGTAGTTCCATTGTTTAGCCATAGTCAAAAATCACTGCTTTAGATGTCTTCAAGAATAAATAAAATAATACTCTTAAACATTTTATAAGAAAAAGTTTTTCCTCAAGTGGAATGTAAAGATTGTGTTAATTATTTAAAATGTAGAGTTAAGTTACTTATTGGTTCAAAATACATGGAGGCTGGGGAGGGGGAGACAATGCCTTCATTTGTATGGGGCCACAATGGTTTTCTTGAATGAACTTGCTAACCTGCAAGAAGAGAAAGGAGACCCAAAGGAGAAGAACAATTATTTGTAGTGGTATTGATAAGATGAGAGTTTGAGCAATAAGATCTTATTTTGAATATTATTTTTCTCATATGACTAAGAAGGAAAACTGATAAGGGTCTGTCAAGTTTTGTAGTTCTTTCCAGTTTTGTTTTGCTTTGTTTTGTTTTGTTTTGCTATGTTTTGTTTTTTACTAAGGTACAATATACCTTACTGGAAAATTCCCTATTTTGAGTGTTCAGTTCTTCAAGTTTCAACAAACATACACAATATGCAAAAACCTTATAGAGCAATTTTCTTACCCCCCAAATTGACCCTCTGCCTATTTGTAGCCAACCATTCCCCCACCCTTAGACCCTGGCAATCAGTGAGTGATCTGGTTTCTATTCTCCTCATTTTCTCTTCCCTGAATGTGGTATAAATGGAGTCATGCAGGTTCATTGTATCCTTAATAGGACTCTGCTGATAGGAAATAATTAATGTGAGTATATTGTACAATAATCTCTGAAATGATCAAGTATCTCTGTCTGAAAGAGGAACCGAGGGGTCTCCCCTACCTCAAAGCACTTGGTGCCATCTGTATACATGGGAATCAGGAGGATCTGAACAGCTCAGGAGGGCAGAATTTACTGATTTAAACCACATTTGGTGATTGAAATGCTGAAATCAAGTTAAAAAAACATCATCCACATAATGAAACTTGAGAAAATAAAACACAAGACACAGAAGGGACATATGTATTTTTAATTAATAAAAAATGATTATGATCCTTTTGCAAAAACAAGAGTAGTAGAAAAGTCAGGAACAAAAGTAAGCAAATTGAAGGAACAACCAGCTGCAGAAAAATCATGGCATTTATCTAGATTTTAAAAATATTTCGCAGAGTTATCACACACATTCTTCTGAAAACATGTAGAAATATATTTTTTCTAATAAAACTAGGGTGTTTTACATGCTGTTTCATAAAAGAGCTTTCTCTCAAACCTTTTTTTTTTTTTTACTGAATTATAAATATTTTTTGTGCCAGCAGCACAGGGTAGGAGGTAAAAGTGGAGTCTTTCAGAAAGACCTAGCTATTTTCTCCACTCCTCCACATACTAGATATGTGACCTTGGGGAGAATACTGAACTTCTCCAAGCTCCATTTTTCTCATTTTCAAAAGAAAGGCAATTATATCTAATTTGTATATTTGATGTGAGAGTTAAAATAAAATGAGATAATGCACGAACAGCACTTGGTAGTATAATGTCTGGAAAATAATAATGGCTCAGTTATTCTACCAAGTTAATGAACAAGGAAAACTCAGAATGTAATTAAAATAAGTGTTTTGTTTTTGTCTCCCATTACCACTTCATAAAATGTATTAATCCCTAGTCTTGAGCTGAAAATTCTCACAGTCCTCCTAGCTTTTCTCTTCATTTTTCGGTGACTGAGTCCTATGTCAATTCAGGGAGCAATATATTCTCATTCAGAAGCTGGGTTGTGGGGCGCCAGGGTGGCTCAGTTGGTTAAGTGTCCAACTCTTGATTTCTGCTCAGGTCATGATCTCAGGGTCGTGGGATGGAGCCCTAAGTTGGGCTCCATGCTCAACAGGGAGTCTGCTTGAGATTCTCTCTCTCCCTCTCCCCCTGCCCCTCCTCCCGTTCATTCTTTCTCTTTTTTTTTTCTCTCTCTCTCAAATAAATAAATAAACCTTAAAAAAATAAGAGAGAGAGAGAGAGAGAGAGAGAGAGAGAGAGATTAGATTGCTACTCTCAGATCATAATCACAATTCTTAGCTTCAGGTTCTCCCCAACCCTTGCTGCTGAAACGCAGCCATGAAGATGACATTATAATAATAATACCTTTTCTTATTTTTCTACTTTGCTCTTGCCTCCTTGCCCTGACCTGCCACCCACTTTCTGACACTTGGAGTCGAGAAGAAAGGAGAAGTAAGTATGCAAGGCAAGTATTGCTTGAACTTGTTCCAGAGAGATTTGGGTTCTTTGGGACAGTAGACAGCTGATTTTCTTGGGGGCATTTTGTCAGACTCTTAGAACACCCTCTGGGCATTCTCTCAACCAGGGGAATGTATTCTGGTGCATACCATTCAGCTTCGGGAATCTGGCCTTTACTTCCAGGTTCTGGCTGCTTTTATTCCTCTGCCCCCTTTGAAGTCATTTGGAATAGATCAATAATGGCTCTCCTTTGACATCTGAAAACCCTTCTCTCTTTCTCGTCCACAGGAACCCTTGAGAATCCCTTGCTCTGATGCACTGGCCTTGCAGGGCCAAAGGTGTTAGGAGTGAAGAAAGGAAGTCAGTGTTATAACAACAATGAGAAATTTAATTTCAATGTATTATCTTCATGGAACACACTAAGAATGAGCTGTGACTTGCAACAAAGCTCATCTGATTCCAAAAATCTTTTTATCATATTTTTCGTATAAATACATAGTAAGTGTTTAGTAAGTATTTGCTGAATCTACATCTACAGCCCAGTAGAGAAGGGACTATCAGCAGCCCTGACAAAACAAGGAGGACCTCTAAAATTAAGTAGCAAATGATTTTTCTCAAATATTTGAGAGAACCATTTACTGTTCTGCCAAACTATAACTGAAGTGATTTCTTTTAAACATAACTCAGATGATCCATGATAATTCTTCCCTATCCTTTTTTCCTCTCAAACACTGAGCACTCATTAGTTATCACAGAGTAAATACTCTCACTAAATGAAACACCAATATTATACCCCAGCCTCCTGACTTCTGATAATAAAATACCGCCTAACTTGAGAAGAGTCCACTTAAATAAAACACGGGCTGTACTAATGCCACAGCTTTGGCTCTGATTTAATTTTTTACTACCCAGTCAATGTACCATGTTAGCCACTGCTCACTTTAATGGCAGCATTTTAATTCCATGCCTATCTCCCCTCCTGACTTGGCATTTGACTAAACCAGTTAGACGGTGGGGAAATGGTTTCAAGGTTTTGTTTTTCCTTTTCTTCATTCAAGCATTCTCACTAGGGAAAGTATCTGAGGGAAATTTTTTGAAGTGGGTGGAGACTTTCATTTGTCTTCAAGTTCCATTATTCTGCCCACAGGGCGCCTGGCTCACATCCTGTTCCCCAGCACCTCTTTCTGCTAAGAGACCCACAACCTGGCTGCGAACTTGCCCAAGGCAGATAACATTCTGACCCAGGAACAGCAAATAGAGGGCAAAAGAAACACAGTGTATTCAGCACTCTTTTGACATGCTGGAAGCTTTATTTCATGACCCCAGATAATAAACACTCAAAAAGCTATGTGTCCTCAGGCAAGTAGAACTCTAAATGACTCATTTTATTGATAAGCCTGGCCCAGTAAAATTCAATTATTCTTTGTCATCTGTCCTTTCAAAGGGTTAACCTTCAAAGATGGGTGTAGCTGATAAAAATTTTTGAGGAATGTTTCAGCAAAAACTTTTTAAGTTCTTTCCATGATAGATTTAATTAAATATAATGAGTATATAAAAATATGTACCTTTTTTAAATATAATGTTTTGTTTTGTTGTTTTGTTTTGAAACACATTAGGATTATTGTGGTTGCAAGCAATAGAAACACAACAGAACTGGTTGAAACAAAAAGAGAAAAGATATTAGAAGGGAATCGCAATGTGTCTATGGTTACCAAAATATATTACAGAACCAGAAGGCATAAAGTGCGGTCAGCTCTAGGAATGGGCCACAAGATTGGGGCTCTTATGAAAAGTTTGGGATACTCCTCTGTGTCTTCTGTCTGGCTTTTCCCCATGAAGTTACATTTTTCTTTCCTTGTGCTGCCCCCAGGTCCCACAGCACAGCATAACCTTCAAAAAGTGTTCACGTTTTGTATGTTGTAACTGAGGAACCCACGGAGAGTCTCTGTCCCCAATTTCCCAAGGCAGAGATCATCGGGGTCAGTCTAAGTCAGGCATCGTCCCAGGAATAAACTGTGCCTGGGCTGACTCGGTCATGCTGCAAAATAATCACTTCAGTTTCAGATCAATGGATTGGGATGTTTCAGTCAGTCTCCAAAAATTTGAGGTATTTTCCTTAAAATTTTTTGTGGGTTGTTGACGCCTTGTACCTTGGACTTTTCACACAGTGAATCTAACATTGCTAAAGTTGCTAAAGTCTGAAGCAGAATTATGAAGATAATTGAATGAATTGATGGGAGAATTAAATACATATAACATTGTCACCAAATTAAAATGCTACTTGCGTTTGTTTGGGAAACCGTGAACATAACAAGGTTATGTAACAGGAGTTAAAGGTTGACTTCGGAAATTTTTTTCCTAAACTAAAATCTGACTCCACTATTAACTACCAGTGGGACTCCTCTGGGTCCAAGTTTCTTTATCTGTGTAATGGGAATATTAGCATTATCCATTTTGACGGATTATTATGAGATTAAAGTGAATTAATATACATGTAAAGTGTTTTTAATACTGCCTGGCCCATAGGAACACTAAAAAATGTTAATTGCTCTTGTTTTTTTTTTTCTTTCTGATATTCAACATGAGAAATCAGTTCCACTTTTTCCTCACCCCAGTAAATAACTATGGAATAATACATGACAATTTTTGCTGCATCTGTGTAGACTCTTTAATAAAGAAAACAGAAAGAATTGGGCAATATCCAATAGCCAGATGAGGTCTTGAATTCTATTTTTACTTTATAACTTCAAATTAATCTATATAACTTTGGAGATTTCTCTTTCACCCATCATCTAAGAAGACACGTGCAGGTAAAAAATACCACATTTCAAAAGTAGTCATTTTATGCACACATAAAATCAAGAGGCCTGTAGGTTAGGAAATAATAATGTGTCATTGTTTTCAGCTTCATAAATATGCATATCTACTCATAAGTGTTCAAGTTTTCATAGGCTCATGAATAAATCCTGGGGCATGAATTTGACACATATTTTTTTATTTAGTGTTTATGTGTTTGTCCATCTGTTGTCTAATCACTGGATCACATCAGAGCATCCATGCAGCTAAAAGACCCATTTCTACTCCCAAAACTATTTTCACAAAACAATGGATCCCTTTTCAGATGCTGTATTTGATGATGGAAGGACACTATGAGGTAAGTAACATACAAAAAGCAAATTCTGCCCCTTGTTCTTCTACCACTTTCTCTTACACACACACACACACACACACACACACACACACACACACACACTCACACAGAAGGCCCATGCTGCTTTAGCTATTACTTGAAATTGAAGCCAGCAGCGGCATAGCAGGTTGAAATGGGTGTTAGGTTTAGCTGTCTCTACAAAACTTACGGAGTTATACAACAGTGCTGAACTCATTTACACAATTCCAGGAGTCATATTTTTTTAAGTAATATTAACAAGACAGACTTTGAACAGAGAGAAACAAATGTGCTCTTAAGGGGTCTGAAAATTATATATTTGAGAAATAATGGAAAGAACCAGAAGTGCCTTAGGCTCTTGTCACTCAATGTAGCTCAGCAGTAAAACCTTTTCAGGGCTTTAAAAATTGGGCTGGTCACAACTTTCATGCACAAATATGCTTTACAATTTAGTTTTATTAAAATAATATATAATTGTTTAGACTCTTAAAAATACTTATAAAAATTAAACAGACTTTTTTTTTACAAGGCATCATGCTAGGTACTGGGTGTTGTGGATGAAGATGACAGGATTGACTTTGGACACGAAGCATTGTAAAGGTTGTCAGCATAGTCATATACTATAGGCAGGCAGGTGGTTGTTCTGGCCTGAGTCTGGATAGAAAAAATCAGGGCTAAATGTGAGTGAATGTGGATGTCCTTTAGTAGAAATTATGATTAATGTAATAGCCACAGTGAAATGAGAAAGGACCTAGGGACAGAATTTGGGGTATCAAGGTGCCTATATTCTAAGGAACTTAAATCTCCATGTCTGGCTCACCCTCCCTTACCATCCTAACTTAGCTGTGACTCACTGACTAATCATTTTCAGTTGAGGGTGAGAGGAGACATGGCATCTTTCTTCCATGGACAGTTTTTGAGCACATGTGCCTATAAATATGTGTATTTGTGTGTCTGTGTATGTACAAGAATGTAGGGAAACAATAATTTGTCAAAGAAATAGAAGTTTACAATAAGAACTAGAAGAGTAAAGTATACTCATTGATACCAAGAGTAGAGAAAATTTCAGAGCGATCAACAATGTCAAATAGTGTGGAAAGGGGAAGATAACAATGTAAAAAAAAAAGCAATAGGTCTGTATAATTAGTTTATTGAAGTCATTCTAGAAATCAAGATAGAGTGGAGTGTTAGATGAGAATCTTATTTTTCAAAGCACTGGAAAGTAAACTGAAGTGGGGTAAAGGATGTTGTAAGTGAACTCTTTCAGCATAATCTATTATGAGGCTGTGGACCCTGAGAAATAAACTGAGGGTTTTGGAATGGAGGGGGGTGAAGGGATGTGTGAGCCTGGTTGGTGGATATTAAGGAGGGCATGTATTGCATGGAGAACTGGATGTGGTGCATAAACAATGAATTTTGGAACACTGAAAAAATAAAATGAAATTGAAATTAAAAAAAAGTTCTTTATTAAAGGAAAGACATTAGATAGTAGTTTATGTGAAAGGAGGACCAAGGGAGAAATTTATTTTAGGATCAGGAATATAGAGATATGTTTGTAGTTGGAAGGGCAGAAACAGAAGGAGGAAAGTGAAGGGTTGTAGATGAAAAACAGGGATGACTGATGGATGAAGAGAATGAATGGACAAAAGGCATCAAGATAACAAGTGGAGGGCTGCCTGGGTGGCTCTGTTGGTTAGGCGACTACCTTCAGCTCAGGTCATGATCCTGGAGTCCCGGGATCAAGCCCCGCATCAGGCTCCCTGCTCAGCGGGAAGCCTGCTTCTCCCTCTCTCACTCCCCCTGCTTGTGCTCCCTCTCTAGCTGTGTTTCTCACTGTCAAATAAATAAATAAAATATTTTTTTAAAAAGAGATAATAAGTGGAATTATTATTTTACAAAAAGACAAAGTAATTCTCCTTCTAAGACAGGACTAAAGGGGGAAAATATGGGTCCCAATCCAGAAAAAATCTGAGGTGAAGGGGAAGGTAACAAAGAGGCTGTCCGCATGAGTCTCATGGAAATGCATCCAGTATTTGGTCATCTTTAACCTAGGCTGAAGAAGAAGTTGGCCTGTAGCACTGTGGGTTTATTGTGAATTATAATTAAGTCAAGTCAGCACCAAGCAGTAATTTCTATTATTACATGAGGCAATAGTTCTGCTCTACAGTGAGACCTGATAACCAGGTCCAGATCTGAGGCCTGCAGGTATTGTGGGACTGGCACCAGAGCAACCTTCCCATCCCTGCACCTGTATTGCTGGGCCTGTTTTTCCATTCCTGGCTGCCCCCTCTTGACTTTCCATGAGAAATCCTGACCATGGTCTCCTATGGTTGCTCTTTTAAGGCAGTGATGCTTGAACACTTTCTAGAAGCTGTTGGGATGGTGAGTGTCCAACTCAAAAAGACACCTGGGTCACCAAGTTCTTCAAGAACATAAAATACAGCTGGAACAGGCTGAGTTTGAAATTTGTTTGTACTTCAGAGATAAAGTGGAAGAAAGTAGAGCTGATATGGACTATTGGGTAAATATTGGGTAATTATGAATTAGTGAGAAATTCATGTTTGTATCAGAGTCAGAAAAGATTGTCAAACCAAATTATGAGAGGCCCACATTAATCAATCAATTCTTAGGTTTGCTTTTTGATTTTTATCTTTCTATATTATGCAACAACTAGTCATCTAGATAGTTTAAATTTCATTTTGAGATTAAGTCAGATCCCCTACAATCTCATCTTATTTAGCAGAATTGCTTTTACTGGACTATGCTTTGGTAGTTTGCACTGAGGCACTATGGAGAGATTATAGGAAAAAGGTTGTGTTGTTTTTTTTTTTTTATCTCCTGTAAGAGTATGCTGAAAGTGTTACTTCTCATGGCAAGCATTGTCTCCTTTATGCGGGCCTAGGGAAGAATTTTTCTTTGGCCTTAGGGCTTAAATTGAATTTTTTTTCTGAGCAGCTAGAACATTTTGATTGTATGGGCATTGGGGATATCAGAATTGGTTGTGATTCTTTGCTTTTTATTTGGCTGTGTATCAACCAAAAGAATGCTTTTAGCCACATTGACTTAAAATAACTCAAGCAGATTTTTTTTTCCTACCTTTTTACATAGCAAGATGCCTGAAGATGAGTGCTGGGATGGGTTCAGTATCTCATCTGGCAACCAGTATCTCTGAATTTCTTTTAGGCACAGGAAGGATGTTGCAGCTCTAGCTATATTTCTCAAACTTCAGTGTGCATAGAAATCACATAACTAATAAAGCAGAGGTGTAGGCTCTTTGAAGAATAGGGCCTGGTCCCATGGTCACCAAGTTCTTCAAGTGACTCTAATATTGACCAAAGCTTGAGAACTCTAGTGCCTGCCACTCCAGACAGGAAGCAAGACATAAGGCACAGGTCCTTCTATTCATCAGGCTCCATCATCTTAGCTAAATATAAAAAAAACAAAAAACAAACAAAAAAAACTTTTTCGGCAACCCAGATGACTTCCTCTTATTCCTCCTCTAAGGAAGCCTGGGGAGTACCCAACTTTCCAAAACTCAAAGACCTCTGTCTTTGTCCTAAATCAAACTTGTCCTAAACCATACCAAAATTTGGTGTTAAGGATAGAACAGATTGTTGGATGGGGGCAAAAGACAGTGGTTTGGAGTCAAAATTGCCTTTTGTTATTACATACAAACTTATTTTCTGTTTCCTTATGCAGTAACTTTATTCTGAGTTAATTTTGCTTTTTCTATGTTTCTCTGATTTTTCTATTAAAATTAGTTATCTCATATGAGTTTATGTTATCTACCTTAAGTTGTTTTTAAAATATGTGGGTATATGGTGACTGTTATGAATTGCTTGTACTCTGTGTTCAAGGATGGCCACTTTCCTCATTATCAACAAAAGAATCTAGAGGTGGTGAAGTTCTGATCTCTGAGCTGCCTAGGAGCCATAATGAGGAGAAGGCTGGCATGCTCTGCTTTCCACTTGTCCATGTTCTATGTTGTGAAGCAGACTGACTGGGTGATCTCTCAGAAGAGTCAAAGTAAAACTGAGACTCTATCTTGATTGAGCATAACTTGAGGATGGCTTTTCCTGGCAATTCTCTTTTAGCCCAAGTATGAATCTTGGTCACTTCTTGATATTTTGTGTCTCCTCATTAAATCATAATTGTCATTGTGCATGAGGTTCACCTGAAAAACACTCGATGCCCTGTCCCATCTTGATTGGAGGTGGGGCCCAAGTTTTCCCTGAAAAGCTCCCCAGGTGATTCTCATGTGGAGTCAGGGTTGTGGAACCACTGCTCTGGCTGACCGACTCTGATGTAACTCCATCTTCTGTGCTCTGTATTGGCTTGACTCATCAAGTTCGATTTCTGATTTCAAGTTCTGCTTGCAGGCTTCATTCCAAGATCTCAGTCCTTCTGTTCCAATATGGCAAACAGGCTGTGTTTATGACTGCTCCCCGAGTTCTGGATTGATTTCCTTAACCCTAGACTGCAGACTTTAATTAACCTGTTCCTGCATTTCAGCAGCAAGCGCTGAGTCCCTTTCTCTGATTCTTAGCAGAAGGCCAGCTTATCCCACTGATGATCACAAAGTGTGGGGAAACCCCTGGGGCTGACTAACTGAATATAGGGAGGCAACGACCAACAGCATCACTGAGGAGTTCCATCTTCAGGAAGCTTTCTTTTCTTAGTTCCATCCAATTTCACCTTCATGTATGCTAGGGTCTCCTTTGGTCTCACACAGTTTCTAACTCAACTCCTCTGCCCCACAACTTCTTGAGACTGATAGTTTTAGAGCTGAAGTTTTTATCTTATTTTCTCAGCCCAGAAATCCCCACAGCTTTGCTCTGCCCCTATAGATAGTCGATAGATCATCTTCATACCATTCGTTTTGCTAATTTAATCTTTACACCCTCCTCCAGATTCCTTTTTTCTTGAGTTTCAAACCTTTCTTTCTCATCAACTTCCTTCGTATTCTCAGCTTTCTAACTATACTCTGTATACCAAGTTTCCTGAAAACACCAAATATGCCTCAAACATAAGTAATAAAATAAGTGGTTAAATATCATTTTAAATTTGGGCATCCTGGGCCCAAATTCTAAATCTGTGACTTCCAAGTTTGTTCCTTCCCTGACAGAATGGGGTAATAGTAGCTAACTTATAAGACCGTTGGTAGAAGAAAATAAGATAATACGTATAAATCTTAGAGGATTCCCTGGCACATAGTAAGTACTCAAAAAAATGTTGTTTCCTGCAGATACTAAGGTAGAACTTGGCTAAATTTATTTATTTATTTATACACCAATGAAAGGAAACAGGGGACAAGGCTTGATAGAGGAAGAAGTTCAGCTTCTGGCAATGACGAATTTTCAAGTGAATATTGCGCGACAGACTTGTTTTGTTGACCCCTGCCTGTCTGTCACCAGGTGTAAGCTGCCTCAGGGAAGCTGATGGCCTTGAGGGAGGTGGCTCTGCCCAGTTGCAAGTGACTGAAGACACTGACTGCTGGCAGTGTTTACCAACCACACTTGGGGGCTATGAGGCAAGTGTTCTCATGGAGGTGTGTCTGTCTGGGGAACGCCTCTCCTCTTTGTGCCCACTACAGTTTTTCTTCTACCTCTCTTGTAGGTGAAGAGCACACAGACCTTACAGGCACCCAGCCAAGGTGAAGTGTTTATTCCCCCCACTGCCTACACTGTTCTCTCTAAGACCCCTTGTTAACAAATCTGTGAACCAAAGGCACTTGGAAAGCCTACAGACACACATAATTTCAGGTTATTTGATCCCAGGACTAAAGTCTAGGTTTTTATTATCACAAATAAGAAGAGAAATAATGGAAGTAAAAAGAATGGGGCAGGGGTAACTTTAACAATGTATCAATCCTTTGTTTGATATGGTACCTGGAGATTCTGCTGACACTGATCTGCGGATCCCAGGAATCCATTTTTCAAAATCATTCAGCCTACCACCGCATAATTTCTATAAGAACTAGCTTCAACAACAATTCCTTAGCAATTCGGGGTCTTTTTTGGTTCCATATAAATTTTAGGGTTGTTTGTTCCAATGCTTTGAAAAATGTTGGTGGAATTTTGATTGGAATGGCATTGAAAGTATAGATTGCTCTGGGCAGTATAGGCATTTTAACAATGTTTATTCTTCCGATTCATGAGCATGGAATGCTCTTCCATCTTTTTGTGTCTTCTTCAATTTCTTTCATGAGTGTTCTGTAGTTCCTCGAGTACAGATCCTTAACTTCTTTGGTTAGGTTTATTCCTAGGTATCTTATGGTTTTTGGTGCTATAGTGAATGGAATCAATTCTCTGATTTCCCTTTCTATATTTTCATTGTTAGTGTATAAGAATGCAACTGATTTCGGGGCATTGATTTTGTATCCTCCCACATTACTCAATTGTTGTATGAGTTCTAGTAGTTTGGGGGTAGAGTCTTTTGGGTTTTCCGTATAGAATATCATGTCATCTGCAAAGAGAGAGAGAGTTTGACTTCTTCTTTGCCAATTTGAATACATTTTATTTCTTTCTGTTGTCTAATTGCTGCTGCTAGGACTTCTAACACGATTTTGAACAATAGTGGTGAGAGTGGGCATCCTTGTCTTGTTCCTGGTCTCAGTGAGAAGGCTGTCAGTTTTTCCCTGTTGAGAATGATATTCATGGTGGGATTTTTGTAGATAGATTTTATGAGGTTGAGGAATGTTCCCTCTTACTTTGAAGAGTTTTAATCAGGAACGGATGTTGTATTTTGTCAAATGCTTTTTCTGCATCAATTGAGAGTACCATGTGGGTCTTCTCTCTTGTCTTATTGATTTGTTCTATCACATTGCTTGATTTGCAAATATTGAACCACCTTTGCATCCCTGGGATAAATCCCACCTGGTCATGGTGGATAATCTTTTTAATGTACTGTTGGATCATATTAGCATGATCTTGTTAAGAATCTTGGCATCCATATTCATGTTCATTACAGCAATGGCCACAGTCACCAAGCTGTGGAAAGAGCCAAGGTACCCTTCAACAGATGAATGGGTAAAGAAGATATGGTCCATATATACAATGGAATATTATGCTTCCATCAAAAAGGATGAATACCCAACTTTTGTAGCAGCATGGACCAAATTGGGAGAGATTATGCTGAGTGAAATAAGCCAAGTAGAAAAAGTCAAATATCACATGGTTTCACTTACTTGTGGTGCATAAGGGGTAATATAGAGGACAGGAGAAGGAAAGGAAATGGGAAGTAGGGTAAATTGAAATGAAACATAAGGAACTTTGGACTCAGAAACAAACTGAGAGTCTTGGAGGGAAGGGGTGGGGAGATGGGTGAGCCTGGTGGTGGGTACTGAGGGCACGTATTGCATGGAGCACTGGGTGTGGGGCATAAACAATGAATCTTGGAACACTGAAAATAAGTTAATAAATAAATAAATAAATAAATAAGAACTTGCTTCAATAGCTTCCAAGAAGTTTTAGAAGAGAAACCTCATCCTTTTTTTGTTGCTTGTTTTTCAAAGGAACTGAAATTCAAACCTGATTTACTTAGAGTGGTTGCTCTAGTCCTAATAAATGTTTAAATTTCTCAGATGCTGTGGTCTGTGTCTTTATTCTTTATTCTTTATTCTCAGCTCAGCGAGGGACTAGATTAATTTCTGGAGAAAAACTAAAATGGATTTTCAGTAGGCGTGGATAAATATTTTCTGAATTCCCTTGGATAGTGTGGTCATAACCAGATGGTCCAAAGTGCAGTGGTCACCTGTCTCCTGTCCACAAGGTTCCCTAGAGGTCTGGCTATGTCCTCGTGCACAGAGGACAGGAGACCACTGCACTTTGGACCATCTCCAGAAGAACACTGTCCCTGTAGTTCTCCTTCATAGCTCTTTAATGTGTTCTTATATCATTCTAGTCAAGCAGGAAATGCAGCATTGTGGAGGTGTTCTATCTACAACAATATAAAACACAGAATTAGATTCTTATCATCTATGCAAACGTAATGTAGCTAAGCAATGAAGAGCACGTGGTTTGGAATAATAAAAAACTAGGCTTGAGTCTTGCCACTGAAAGAATGGCTGTGGGATGTCAGGCAAAATGCTTTGCTTCTCTAAGTTTTAGTGTTCTTATCAAAAAAAAAAAAAGAAAAGAAAAATGGGAACAACAATCCCTAACTATGTGGTGCTGATGTCTATTGTAATACTTAGCACATTACATATTCAATAAATGCTAAATAGCATCAACATCATCCTCATCATCATCTCTTTTTTCTTTCATTCTGGCAATGTTCAAAAGAAGAATCATCTTCCCTTAAATGCATTTCATGATTTGAACCTTACTGAGTTTAGTTCTTTTTCCTTTTCCTTTTTCCTTTGCAAAGGTCACATGTTGATCACTCCTGGTATCATTTCTTATACTCCTGGTTTTTGATTTGCTGGGGAGTTGTGTAAAGTAAGTGGCTCATGGGGTTGGGGCAAGGGTTGGGTTGTGCTCATTCTCAGTGACTTACAAATGGTGATCACCATCATGGATTAATCCAGTGACTACATTGAGCCAAATTATGTTTCCTGGGAATAGCTTTGGATTCTGCATGTTGGCAAGATATTCTTTAGGTTCCCAGTAGACATCATGTGAGGCCCTTGAGAGTAAAGAACGTCCACCTGCCTTAGAAGGTGTTACTTCTACCTTGAATGGAACAAGAAAAACTTCTCTGTAAGCTTTATACTAAGAAAATACACATTTTTCTTGTACTATAGAAGGCTTTTCTAGCTTAAAGTTGAGTTGAGACCAAAATTAATTCCTTTTACTTCCTCATTTTGCTTCTTACCCATATTTTTACAATTCTTCAAATTCTCTCTCCTTGAAAACTGTTCTTGCTTTGTGTACTTTTGGGTTAAAACAGGAAACACATATTAATGACAATGGGCTTAAGACTTGTGACATATGTGGTGGCTTGAAATGGGTCAGACAAATGTGTCAGGTGTCGACATCAGCTGTTCTATGCCTGGAGAGGATCCGCCATCACACTGCGAAGCCCTCACCACTGAGTGGACTAGTACCTCTATATTCACTGACCCTCTTCTTCTTTGCTTCTGTGTGAATCTTATCCCAGTCCAGAATAGCTTTAATATGACACATTTTAGAGTCAGACTTCCTGGGTTCAAATTCTGGTTTTGCTACTTAACTGGTTTTAGCCTCCTTTGGTTTAGTTTACTCATCTCCCAAATGGGGACAATGATACTACCGCTCTCAGGGTGTTTTTAGAAGGATCAGGTGAGATAATACATGTAACATACTTAAGATAGTACCTGGCACAATAACTATTGGCTGCTAATATCCTATTCTTATTACTATTACTCACATGCAACCCATGTTCCACTGGGATCTGTTTGTTGTTATTGTTGCTTTGGTGGACGTGGTCCACAGTTTATATCTGGTGTAGGCAATGAGAGCTTTAACAGAAAGAGGTGACAAAGTTTAAAATCATCTGTAAAGCATTTTAAAGAATACATAAATGAATCTTGTCCATAAAGTTACAGAGGGTGGATAAATATAGGCCTGGTTATAACCACCTGTCTCAATCCAACTTGCTATAACAAAATACCACACACTAGGTGGCTTATAAGCAACAGAAATTTATTTCTTGCAGTTATGGAGATGGAAAGTCTGAGATCAGGTGCCAGCATGGCTGGATTTTGGTAAAAACCTTCCACATTGCAAAGGCCTAATTTTTAACATTGTCGTCTTCTAATGGGCAGAGAACAGAGACAGCCAAGCTCTCTTGTGTGACTCTCGTAAGGGTACTAATCCCATTCATGAGGGCTGCACCCTTATGACCTCACTAATCATGATTATCTTCCAGAGACTCTACCCTCCAATACCATCACATGGGTGGGGGTTAGGGTTTCAACATATGAATGGGGAGGCACAAATATTCAGTCCATAGTACTACCATACTAAGCCCCATAATTTTGTCACATGATGCAGATCTCTCATTCCTTCCCTCATTCTCTCTCTCTATCAGTGAACCTCAGGGCAATAATAGCTTAAGGGACAAAGCCCCCAGGAGAGGGCATTACAAAGTATTAGTTAAAAAGAAATAATAAAATATGCACGTTTGCTGTCCAGTGGCTCCATTTGGAACAATTTCTGAGGTCATTATTGGCTTGCTACACTAACAGATGAACAAGTCAGGTGTTCTAGAAGAATACTCCAAAGCTGGTCTTATTTGGCATAAATTTTTCTAAGAGTTAAAGAAGCTTTAGGCAAAGTAAATACATGACCATAAATTGATAGAAAGGAAAAGCACGAATACTACAAATGCATAACTAGACACTCTGACCGGTTGTCACTCATTATCTATATTTAAACAAAAACACTGTTAGAGGAAATGAGTCAAAATGTCTATAACACATAAAATTTATGTTTTATCACCATTGCCAAGGTATTTAGGAGTAAAGGAACTATAATACCGATTAAGTACAGTATGTGACATTTGATGGTGTTTCAAGATTGATACTTTACTGCGGCTTTAAGCATTCCAGTCTAATATAAGGTCGATTTGGTCATGTGTGCCTGTCATGGGAGCACCAGAAACCACATCCTTATCTCTGGTATTGATCAGATTCCCTTCAAATCTCCCCTTTCAAAACTCAAGTGATTAAAACACCCCCTCCTCCTTAATTCTTAATCTATTTCTTGGATGTCTGCACAGAGATACATAAAAATGCAAGATAAAATATAATCCCCCAACACACAGAACACAAAATGACCACTACAATTGGAGGCATGCATGACATTACATGTTAGTAAAGACTGTGCGGTATACATTTGCATCAGGTAACTAGATCCATTAGCAATGCAGTATAAGTTTTTTGGACAAAAGAAAAAAGGTTTCCATTTTTAATTAGGACTAAACATAGCATGGAATAATAGTGTCATATACCATGGAGCTTATAATAATAAATGATTTTTCACAATAAATGGTAGTGAATTTACAATGATTTCATACCGTGGTATTTTGATTCCAGTGTTTGAGAGAGAGAGGAGTCTATATGTCACTTTTAGTGAATAAACAAATGGTCTTGAAATGCATTACTCTATGAATTATAGGAACAAAAACCCAGAGCATCCTAGTGGAATAAGGTTGAACAATAAAATGTGCAATACTCTATAAACACACATGCAAGGCCTGGAGACATGAATATTTTCCCTCTCATTTATTTTTGCTTTCCTAGATAATAATCCATCTCTGGTTTTATATCACTACAGCTAATAATTAACTTATTTCTCAGTAATGTAACCTGTAAAATGACAGCACAGAGCTGCTAACACTACCTCAGGAAGACATGATAATGATTTCTCTCAAGTGTCTGAAGAAAGAAACAAGAATGTGGTCAGGAAGGAGTGGATCTGATAAACATTAAATGGCAGTGTTGCTTTTAGGAAGAAATAACATGAATAATTTATCAAAAACATCAGTGAATATATTTAGCTGTGTGCTGTGAAGGTGAACGCCCAGGGCCATGTGTTTCCCTTGTATCACAGGAGCTCACAACAATGTGTGTTGGATCACTAGCCTTTCCAAGAGTATTTTAAGACAGATAGGTGACATTTTTCTTGGCATGATCACCTGGAAATATTTAAAAGGTATGTTGCCTGAATTCACAGAGACTTTATCTAAGGGGGAAATCTTTTCAACAAAGGAGGCTTAAAGAAGGCTTATTGTATTCTTAAAGACTCTCTGCTCCAGGATGGATTTGAACCATACTGTGAAATGACTTCCTCTGTGTCCTGTAATTCTTCTGTGTCCTCTAGTAACCTGCTTCTCGCCTCCAGACAGTTTTATTCGTTCAAGAAACAACAGTAATATTAAGGACTGCAAAGTAGACCCCGTGGACAGCTGGGTCGTCGCTTCTTCTCATTCTAAATCCAAATATATGCTCTTTGATACCTTTGTTAAGGGTTAAATTGCGTCCCCTCAAAAGATATGTTAAAATCCTAACCCAAGGTCCCTGTATTTGTGACCTTATTTGGAAATAGTCTTGGCAGATATCCTCCACTTAGCCCTCCCCCACCCACCTCCCTCCATCAACTGTTTGCTCTCTATTGTTGAGTCACTTATGTCTTATTTTCCTCTCTCCTTTTTTACTTTTGACTTGAAGAAAATATTATTTCTAGTGTCACAGTCAGAATTCTTCTAACAATGCAATAAATCAAAGTTTCAAGATTCCAGGAGTTTGGTTACTTTTTATGCAATTTACTCTGGGATTCATAAATTTACTTCTCTCTTTCTGGGTCACTCTCCTTAGAAAATAATGTTCCAACTTGCTTAAACCAGTTAGAACACCACCAGTCACCAGTCATACCCTCGGAATTAGGGAGGGAGGAGGAGAGGAAAGAAATTGGCAAGCGAGGTGAAAAGCAGCCGGAAGAGTATTGTGAATGCTAAAGTTCATCCCACTGTTGCGAGGAGATGGATGCCAGCAGTGTCGATTTGGGAAAAGAGTTAGAGATATGGCTTTTATTTCTCTCTTCATCACAAATCCTTCTTGACTTTGAATAAATCTTTGTTTTCCAATTTGGCAGGTGAAGGCTATATAATTGGTTTTTAATTTTGTTGATGTTTGTTGGTTAATTAGGGAATGCTGGTTAAATGCCTGAACAATCTGAAGAACACTTTGTATGTTCTCTGCCTTGACGATGGACCACTGTGCAGGCTTAGAAGAAAAATGAATTTCTATTTCTTGTCTTTGTATGTTTGTTATAATACTAAATCATATTACTGGTCAAGTGATTAGTGTATGAAAAATGAATTTACACATGCCTGCAAATCTTTGTTCACTCTTTCCAAATCTTTGTTCTATTGTGTTTAATTCAAAATAAAGTGGTTGACTAATGACTGCTTTTAGCTGGTTCCAAACTTAAGATGGTGTTCACTGTTTTTTGTATACTTATGACTCAATCTAGAACCTTGTAAAGACAGTATGGGATGTTGCTGACTTCAAAATGCAGATTGGAAGTTGCTGTTGTAATTGTAGGTATGGGCAAGGTGATCTAGTGTAATCAATATCCTGCATTGCTTCCTCCCTGAGTTCACACAATGCCCTATGAATAGCAATACCATGCAATGACAACATTATACTATGATTTTGCTTATAGCTTTGTTTCTTCAACTAGAAAGCGATTTCTTAAAGTTTGGAGTATATATATACCACTCAGATTTTTAACTATTATTTCTCAAATACCAAAAATTAGGTGGCACTCAATGGACTCTTATAAAATAAGTGAGTAGTAACCTTTAAAGAACAAAAGTTGGCTGGTAATTCCATCAGTGGACAGGTGTCTGGGCTTTGCAATGTGTTGACTTGGCTACGGTGAAATGTTTACAAAATTCTTTTTTTCTGAAATTTTTCTTTTAACATTTTAAAAGTCTTCCATCAGTCTCTTCCATGAGAGACTTTTTTGCATTAGATTTGGTACTGTCTTGGTTTTTAGTGCTCAAAGGTCAAAGTAAGGTCCTCAGATGTTTTTGTAGCTCAGAAATACCGTTGACTGTTGACTCATCTCCTCAGCATGGGATAGTAGCGGGACCTGAACCGGCTTCACCTGTCCCCACACCGGCAACAGATGTGAGGAGAGGGAAGAATATGTGTATGTACTTTATAGCCACAACAGGTTAGAAGTGACACCATTCTGATTATGTTCCATTGGTGAAAACCAGTCCCATGGAACTACATAGAAGCAAATAGGGGTGTTAGAGACAGAATCACAGCTGGAGCAGCCCATTCCCAACCACAGCCCCTTTGTGGAAGGAGAGCATAAGTAGTTGGAGAATAGCTATCACTGCCACACAGAATTTATGTGAAAAATATCTGTTAAATCAGAGAAATTAGCCATCTTTATTTGATATTGAATTTCAGCCTGGCTCCTGGCTTGGGGGGAGGGGAGGGGGATGAGAACAAATCTGTGGGGAGCCAGAGAGGAGAATCTGGCCAACTTTAGGATGGCTTGTTCAGTTGTATCCTTAGGCAAATGGAAGGCAGCACAGCTTGCAGTCACTTTAGGAGTTCTGGCCCTTGGAGTTCAAGCTAAACTGAAAGCTCCGTTTGAAAATTCTACACTGCCAAATCCATTAATGTCTAAGTTCCATCTGAATGTGTCTTGAAGGTAGCTCACCAGCTCCTGCATGCAATAGTTCCACAACAGTTAGATTCCTTTGTTCCTTGATGTTGGCTATCTGCAGGTACACATCTCACTGGCCTGGAGGAAACACTTATGTAGCAGCATTTGGTGCACCTTTTGGAAGAAGTTGGCTTGGCTTAGTTTCCAGGCCTTTCTCTTGCTTCCCCTCCAGACATGGCAGTCTTTGTGCCAAAGTCAAAGTAAACTTCTACTTGAAATCTAATACTGTGTTCTTTAAATATGTTTTATATTAAATATTTTTGGTTTGCTATACAAATAATTGATCCCATATTTGCAATTTAGAAATAAATCAACATTTAATCAGAACTCACATATGTTTATGTTTTCCTCCATTTACTCATTTGTATGTAAAATTATTTTTCATTGCATTTTTTCCCTGATCTGATTTCCTATTTTGGCATTTTCCCCTTATGTTTGTTTCATAGACTGAGACTTTGTGATCTAATACAAATCATGAAACAGAAAAGCAAGATTTAGTAAGGACTATGTGTAATTCAACAAGCTGTACATCTGCTGAAAATCTCTTTTTGCTAAAAGCAGCACATCTGATAAATTTTTGACTTGGACTTTTGACAGTTTGCTCTCTCCTAGGAAAAGGTAAACAACTAGAAAGACTATTTTCTACTTAATCCTAATCAACCAGAATGTCTTTGTGGTACTTTAGTAAGGCAAGACTCAAAAGAAAGTACTCACCATCTGAGCATTTTTGTATCCAAGCAAGGGAATGCTGAGCCTGGACAGACATGCAAACTAAAGCATAAATAGGTTTCTACAAGTTCAGGAAGAAACAATATAGTGACCAATTTGGGGGAAGAAATTAGCTCAAGACTGTTGAAAATCTTTCAAAAAGAAAACTTTCCAACCTAGACACAAAAAAATCCAACGAAGAAGAAGACAAACTGCCATTTATAGTGGTTCCAAATTTTTTATCCTTTTAAAGAACACTTACAGTAATGGAGAAAAAGTTATATAACCATTAATAATTATAGAAGAGCATCATGGAAGCTATACAAATGGCATTAGAAAAAGCTCAATACCCAGAATCAAATGAACCTTCCAAAAATACAGTAGATCTACTACATAAAAAGTATTGTCCATTGAGGACAAAAGAATTCAAGACTGAGTTAGTC